>JAVJGJ010000061.1:64665064-64689650 GCA_035590215.1 Microhierax caerulescens | reverse complement strand
GCGATGGGGGGGGTTGGTGCAGGTTGCCCACCGCGCCACCCCCAGCCTCCCAAACATAAAAAAAAAAAAAAAAAAAAAGGAAAAGAAAAGAAAAAAAGCAAGCTTACAATTTTGTAGTGTATTTTGTGGCAATAGATTAAAGGTCTTGCAGGGAACTACAAAAATTAATTATTCTCAACACTTAAGTGATGCTTTCTCTGATATTCTGAAATAGAAGGCTACAGTGCTCGCTTACAAGTGCCCTGACGTTATCTGTAATTCACACATCCAAGTGTCATCCAAAGCGCGTGGACTGTCTGTCTCATTTTGAATGAAATGCCTCCTGTCACATGCTAGATGAGACTTTTATCTTTCCTGGAGATGCACCTAAATGCAAGCTCACGTGTCACTTCTCCGTTGAATTGTCATTTAGGTGCATTTCCAGAAAGATAATACTCCCTTATCGAAATTAAAGTTATTCTATCTTATTTAATTAATTAAGTGGTTTTGCTGACCTCCTCTCTGCATTGTATTTCCACTTACCTTGTGCTTCATTAAAGTTGTATGAAGCTATCCAGCCCTCAGTGGCTTGCACCCAGGTTGCCAGGAACTAATCTGACAACTGATTGGAAATCACCATGTAAAATAATAAGCAGCTTTTAGTGGAGTTATGAAAATACCTGTGTCATGTAAGGCGGTGCAATTAGCAGGGAAGCAGCTGAGGTCCTAATAGTGAGGGAGAGATGACAGACAGAAACAGAGTTAAATCTGCTCAGGAGAGAAACGGGCTGGTGACAGCTCTGGGACTGGGTGGGAAGGGGAAGAACTCGAGAGGGCACAGAAGCAGGGGGGGAGAACTGTGGCACGACCACAGCAGCTTTTACTACTGCACTTTTTTTTTTTAGCCTCTATACTGAAATGCAATCTAGATGGCATAAAACATTTATAGAAGCACTGTGCCTCATCTACGCCACTGCAATAAAACTCAGCCTTCTGCAAGTGTCCTCGCACAAATTTGATTCCCGCTGTCAACATCCAGCTGACACTGTTACCTGCATAAAATCATACAGACAGGCACGTCCAGAGCTGCCCGCACGAGGAACTCGTCGAAGTGCTTGCTCCACGAACACAGCAATCTGTGTCTGGCAAGTGTTCACACGTGGACCTGGCCTTTATCTCAATTGGGGATTTTCAAGTCTTTTCTAATTACACCTTACGCTGCAGGTGCTTCCTTGGGGATTAGGTAAGTGATAAGAAATGTGGGGCACCGAGTCACAGCTAACACACTCTCCGTTCACCACTCACTTTTGGGAAAAAAAAAAATATTATCAGGCAATATCAACTCAGTAAGTGATGACTAGCGTGATGAAGAGTTAGCTTTGACAAGCCTCTTGCATCTCTAATTTTTTGGGGAAAAAAAAAATCTGATTTGAAGTGCCTTTACGTTTTAGAAATTGTTGCTCAATTCTGGTTTAAAGAAGTTCCAAGGACAAACCCAGAAGAAATTACAGCGTGATAAAATCTAAATGTGATGCTCCGATTGGGAACTCAAATGTGTAATGCTGAATACCATTTCAGGAAAATTTTTAGAATTTATATTTTTCAGCCCAACACAGTGAGAAAAGAGTTGACATCTCAAAAACGTCCTGCCCATCTCTCCCACCCACATCCCAGTGTTGCTTCCAGGAATCTCTATACATTTATTTTTAGCTACCCATTTTCACATAAGATTCAGGACCAAAGCATTCAAGCTCGCTCTCATTTTAACAAAACATGTTTAGTATTCAGCGCTGAACTGGAGGGCACAGAACAGCAGGCATTTAAACAGATCTCTCTGCAAAGCTTTCTGGCAGAAGGTGGCTTGCCCTGACTCAGCCTGGTTGCATTTTCAGAAGTTTAAACCAGGTATCGCTCCCTCAAAGGCTCCGACTGGTAGAAATGGCTTAAGAACAAGGGTACGGCAATCCTGGGGGAAAGCCTGGCTCACGTGAAGCCGCAGGAATCCCCCCAGACCCACTGATTTTAACGTGCCTGGGGTTTTGTTCTTCACCTTAGTATGAGAAGATTAATTTCAGCATGTAGGTGTGAATAGTAAAAATAGAGATGACCTTTTCAAAGCCCTCTCTTAGAGCCTTTTCAACAATGAAACAAGTATACGGGCAAATACTCCCCAGTGTGCTCGCACCCAGCAAAACACGACAGAGCATCAGCAATCAGTGCAAGAACAAATCGGTACAAACTTACCATCATAACAGAAACACAAGCAGGCAAACCAGAAGCAAACAATGCCAGGAATGCAGAACAACAGACAAGTCCAACCCCGTTGCTGTTGAACCAGGGGAGGATTACGTTTGCACTGGCTGCAGTGCTAGTAGAACCATGCCTTCAGTGAAGCGACTCACGTTGGCCGTCAAAGGATGCTCGCGTGGGAAGCCTGCCACATTTCTCAAATACCCATAAGACCTTCAGGACAAAAATAAAACTGATAAAAATACACAAATGTTGTTAGCTGGGTGACTGAGGTGCTGCCCCATATGTGATGCAATATCTTACGTATATCGTGCAGTGTTAACTTAAAGAGTTGATTTTTTTCCTTTGATCTAAATATAGTGATGAGCAAACTCAGAGTACCTTTTGCTGCATCAGCAAACTGGGGTTGTTTATTTGAGACGCCTAACAGTCAGTGGCATGTCTCTTCATTTAGCATTAATCATGGCACACACCATACTTTATGTGGCACCACTTTCCCCTGCACAGCATACTTCATATTCATAATATTCCCAAGTTCTTACAAATCAGTGAGATTCAAGCTCTGTTTTTCACACTTGTGGTGATATCAGCAAACATCAAAGTACTTGAGAGACCAATCAGGACACTGTGAGTTTTGAGACAGGAACCAGTGCCTAATGCTACACCTGGAAAAAGCATTTTTTTGCAGAGCAACAGCTCCCCACAAGCACAGCCACCAGCTCCTGGGAGCATCTCCAGCCTTGCCACCACAGGTGAACTCAAGCATTCTGTGAGCTGCTGCCATCGGTGCACAGGACGCGCTCTCTAAAGTGACGCCAAATGCCACACTTGCGAGACGCTTTATCTACTTCCCTCCCCACGTGCCCTCGGACCCCGCTGCAGCTGCCCTGAGCATTACTCCAGAGGAGTCAGACACTGCCCAAGCCACCTCTTCTGAGCTTAAACGCTAACATAACCTTTTTTTTTTTTAAAAAAAAAAAATAATTTAAAATCTATGTAAATGATCCAAGCAAGAGTTTGCGCACGACCCCAGAGCCCACATGCACATCTGTGAAGGCATTTGTGGCATTCCTCATGCTCAGAGCGGCCAGTGTTGCTGCACAGCCCAGCACCCGAGGTGGCAGGCGTTGCAGTAGTGCTGGCAGCCACCGCACTGCGAAGCCGTACCTGAGCGTGGAAGAGGATTGATTCGGTGCACATCACGCAGCAGAAGCATGACAATCCAGGGCATTATTCAGCAGAGCCTGTGATGGCTTTCCGTTTAATCTATGTGAAAATTGGATTTATGGTATAGGAGTAAGAGCTATCTGAACATGGCCCATAAAACTGGAAGAATCATATTTTTCTCTTCAGCAAGCAACTTTTAACAGCTCTGCTGGGTGCTTATTTGCAGTCACCAGGCAAAAATTTTCTCTCTGCTGTTTACGACCCTTTTACTCATTTCTGTGACAGAGGGGGGTGGTTTGGAGTATGGTGCCAGTGATGCTCTAGTTACTGGTGTTATTTGCTCCAGGGACTCTTTTGATATGTAGTCCTCTGCTGTACTAATGTTCCCATTAGTCTTGATTGCCTCTGCAGGGGGTAGTAAAGACTTCTGTAACAAAGTGCCTAGGAAAATCCTTCTTGAGCCTTTGATATTTTCTTTGTAACATTTTCCTCATCTTTCACAAGATAGCAGTTTGACTTTGAAGTTATTTCCAGTTCTGCTTTACACTTCTACTGGGGAGCCGGATGCTTCTTATGGGGGAGCGAGAAGCCACCAAACAGCCTCCCGTCCTGCGTTCCTTATGTGGTCCCGACCCCTTGAGTAAAGCCTCCAGTTAGTGAAAGCATACAGTCCAAAACCACAAGGTATTACAATACAGGCGTCACATGCTGCGAGGTATTGCTCAAAGTTCCTGCAAGGAAAATGAAGAACAAAAATATATATGTGGAAAATCATATACATTAAATATCTCATTGAGAAAATGGCTGGGGACCAAAGCTCTTTAAAAGCCATAAAGCATAGTGGAAGGTCAAATAAAAAAAATCAGATATTGGCCTAAAATGTTCAGAAGTCCAGGTTCATGCCATGGAAGCGTGATGGGTTTAGGAGGCTGAGCTGAAATGAATGGAGGTTTCCTGGTGAAATTTCATAACATTGGTGTTCATGGGTAGACTGAAATAATAAAAAGATTATTTTTTTTTCCTCTGGGAAACAAGATAGGACTTGAAATGGAAAAGTGAAAATGAGGAGCTAAAGGTTCTTCTCACACTTCTACTACCTGGAGAGAGCAGCTCTTTTGTAAAAGGGCTTTATTTCCCCTGCAATAACATTTGCTTTATAAATATGTTGTAATTGCTACAATTTTCATTATGATTAGCAACAGAAAGTACATATAAAAATACCCAAATAAGGGAAGAAAACTTAAGTTACCTTTTTAACATTGAATATTACTGTGAAAGCCTGGGAGAATTCCCAGGTAATTCAGAAAAGCTGTAACAAGACTTCTGCTGCTTTGTCACGGAAGAGATGGATATACCTCCCTGCAATGTTCAAACATGCCAGAAAAGAGTCACCTCGGGTTTGGATTTGACCTTTCCAGTTCTGTAGTACTCCAGTCCTGTGATTCAGGCACATTTCTGTAACATGCAATTCATGGAGCCAGACACCAATTTGCTGTCATTATTTGCCATCGCAGTTCCTTTGGTTCAAAGACCACTAAACATTACTTCCCATTACAGTTCACGCCTGGAAAATACAAAGCAAGGGCAAGAAGATTGCTGCAAAAAACCACCACAAAGGAAAGCACAGCAGCAATAACCATGCAAACACAACTGATACAAAACCAAGCAGAGGGTTGTCTCCATTTTCAGTTGTTTACATGTAACCCAAGGGCTATTCAGCCTTGAGCCTGTGCAGCTTCACCATTATCATCTGCAAGAAGCCCAGCCTCTCCATCACCTGCAGCATGCACCCTTCCATGCTGGGATCAGACCTGCTGTCACTGGGGGTAACCTACCCATGAGAGGATGCAGAGCAGTAGGACTGATGATGCAGCTACGCTTTGCTGCAAGTTCAGCCTGGGGGGAGGTCCCAGAGGGAGAAAGGGCTTTTCCTCCATGGATCTCCTGTGCGGCTGGTGCTGTTGGTTTTGTGCATTTGCAGGATGCAGATAAGAAGGGCATCGAATCTGCATGTTATGCTAATAAGAACATCTGTGTACTTAAAGCAGTACTGAGCAGCTGGTACATTTAAAACAGCCCCCAGCATGTCTAAATGCTCTGTAAATACAGAGTTAATATCTCCTGAGATCAATTTATCATTAATAAGTTATAAAAACAGGAGTTGATGCACACTGAAATAAAAATATGGGGGAAAAAGCCTATTCTTTATTTCCATTTTTCCCACCATCTCAACTCCCCAGTGTGGGAGGGACCCCCACCAGACACTGAGTGGCACAGATGGACTCAGGGCTGGCCTCATCCTGCCTAGGACAGCTAAGTGCAAAGTGCAACCATCCTTTGGTCCCCGTGCAGTCAATGCCAAGATGCAGGCACCCCGAAAGGTGACATGGCCCACAGCTGCTCAGTTCAGCACCTGAACCTCAACCAGTGAGCGTGTGCCCAGGCTAACTTCGGACAAGTGTTTTGGAAAGAGTCTTGGCCGGTATCTGGTGGCTGTTACCCCCTCCACAGTCACCTCTGCATTGCTGCTGCCATTACTCAGCCTCCTCCTGCCTTTCCTCAGCATGCCTAGCTTTACTAAATACGCTGCAAGGACCTGCATGTCCCCAAAAGACTCCAGATAGTGTCTGAACTTATTCTGAACACTTTGGGACTCCACCTAACACATAAAAATTAAAGATAGTAACTATCTTGAAATGGGTCCCCTTTCCTCTTTTGCTTTCAAATAATCTGTTGTGAACAGGCATTGGGCATATATATCCTATAGGATATATGGCTATACATCCACTTCTTTAGCCTCCTAGATCCACAGACCAGTGACTACTTCATTAAACATATTTTATGCATCGTGTAAGCTCAGGGAAACTGTATAATTCAGGGTACCAGCCAGGGAGCACAGGTGGCGTTTTGATCGATGCTGTGTGCATCTGTAAAACTAAGATACTCCTCTGAATATTTGGAGGCTGGTTTTGTTTTTTGTCCTGCTCTTCTTTTCCTGGAACACTTTTATCTCGCTCCAGTAATTGCTAGCAAAACTCACAAAGAGTAAACTCCATAAGTAAACCTTATCAGCTGCACTACACTCAACAGCCCTCCTCTCCACTTCCGAATGTGTCACGTCTTGAAAGATAAGCACTGCTGTCACAGCCAAAGGGAGTCACGGGTGTCCTTGTCCCACAGGGCCTGGCGCGCTGGAGACACAGCTGGGAAAGGTTTCCCAGAGAGGGGATTGTATTTTATTTATTATGGTTTTATTATGGCCCTAAGCTAGGTATGCATGATCTTCAGCTATAAAGGGACAAAAAATGCACACGGTAGTTTGTAATTTTGTCTAGCTCCACCCTGTTTGGAACATGAGAGTAGATACATAAAATATGCTAAAGCCCACGAGGCTGGCTTATGATCTTAAACCGTCTCGCAGAAGAAACTTTGGAGCGAGACTGAAACCCTCCAGAGCACACAGACCATTTCTGCCGAAACCGGCCAAGCCCTGCCCCTGCCCCGAGCGTCTGAAATGGCTACACGGCTGCTGGAGCCATGGCTAGAAGGCACGAGAGATCTTTATCAGGGTGGTTAAAACACTTACGTTATTTCTACGATTTACAGCTTTCCACTTGTCTATATCGCACGAATAGCATTAACACCTGGCAGAAGTTCCTGTAAATGCTGAGAAAGTCATCTTGGGCAATTTTCTCTGGGCAACTAATTTGATTAACTTTCTGGGGAGAGCCGGCCCGCCAGTTGGCCTGGCTGGGGAAATGTTCAGATGTTTGTTTGCTTGGTTATCCCCTCCCAGGGGCCTCGCTAGGATTACAACTAATTTAAGTTTCTAGGCTAATTTGTTTCTTAATATCCTGGTGTGAAATGTGAAAAGCTGCATTAAATTTAACAAGGGAAAAAGGGGAGGAGGGTCACTGTTTCGTCATCATGAAGCTACGCTGAAGGTTTGCGTGACTTTCCATCGGAAGAGACCATCTCTCCTGCCCCGTGCCAGCAGCTCTCCCCCTCCCGCGGTTGGTTTCACTTAACCGAGTCACTAACAAGAAACGTGCCCGCAAATCCGTGAGCTCAGCCCGCTCGCACAGTTGCTGGTGAGCCTGCTGATCCAAGCTTCCCTGGATCGCACCGGGGTTTTAAGAATTCTTGCTGACGTTAAAGGACATGCATAAGATCTACATGCTGCTTTGCAAACTTCACAGTGAATGTGAACAGGACACAGAAGACAATACGTAAATACTGGGCACATGCACAAGAACCAGCTTTCTCTTTGATGTGTGCTTGTCCCAAGCCTTCCCTCAGCACTGATACTCCCTTCTGAGACAAGTACCTTGGAAAACCCTTCCTTGGCTTTGCTGTATTCTGGAGAATCCTTTTTCTAATTGGTAAACAATGTTTTTTTCCTAGATATGTGGGGAAAAAAAAATGTTCTAGAAATCCAAAATTAGAAGTTTCAATTCCTAATGCTGCTGCGAAAATTCAGTGTTCACGGGAAAGGCTTCTTTGAGCCTTACAGCAGAAACCCAGCGCAGCCAGCACGGAGCGGAACTCACCAGAGCATGACTGCCAAACCCAAAAGAAAGGGTTTTGTCACAAACCTGCCTTGATAGAAAGGAAAACAGGTTTTAGGACAGAAAGCCAGCAGCAACTGAAATTCAGAACATCTTCAGAGAGTGTTAGTCGTGACATTATTGTATGCTTGTAAAAAGGCACGTAGCATAAAGCCCCCAGTCATCAGAGGCAGAGCCGGGGGGACAGCTCAAAGGCGGCTCATCTCGGGCTGCTTCCGAGCTGGCCAGAGCCTGGCACCGCAGAATTAATCACAACCCCAGGCTGCTAAAGGACAGAGGCATGCAGACATGAAAAACAACTGTGGCAGAGACTTCTCCTGAATGAAAGTGGGCTCTGGGTTTGGCTGGGACTCAGGAGCACAGGTCTTACACGTATGCCAAGGGGAGGTCGGGTGGGTGAGGTACAGGGAAAGACACAAACTACAAAATCATTCACTGCACAGGAAACCTCAAGATGCGTTTGCCAGCCTGCCAGGCGACCGCCAGCCAGAACAAGCGCCAGCAGATTAAGATGGCAATAACGCAGACCTCTTCACTTCAGAGTGTCACCGCGCTCTCCAAACTATCAGCTGCAACAAGGTCTGTCACCACCTCGTACCAGCACACTCTTCATACAGTCCCTCTGCTGCCTTCTCCTCATCTCCCTCATCCAGGGCACACTCTGTCTTCCTTGTTTCTCCCTCAGCTGCTCCCCCTTCGCTGGCTCACGACCCCCTCGCTGGCTCACGACCCCATCACAGAAGCAGCCACAGCTGCACCTTATCTACATTGACCAACCTGCAGCCCCTGAAGCCAGCCCACAGCTGTATGTTATCAGTGCTAATTAACCCAGCTTCATTCCACTACATAAAAGGTTAAAGAAAATTATTTCCCTCACTGTGGCTACCATGCCCTGGCCCAGAAGCGTGCTGCAGGTGTGCCCAGATGGCTTTGACCGGCCGGCATGTCTCCCGATGCCCCGCAGCGCGGGACCAGGACGCACGCAGCTGGTGTGAGGACTGAGCCCACGGTTCTGAGCAACCTGCACTCACGTCTGGGGGCTCACGTGTAAGCACAACAAATGCACGTGCTTAATGAGCAAGGTGACTGCCAAGGTGAGGTTGACAGACAATTGATTGCACTCACCCATCGTTCAGAAAGGACAAACCAGACTTACCGTGTGAAGGAAATGGAATCAGGTGCCTAAAGGACATCCCTGTGAAATATTAAAAGACCCATCAACTCCCAAGCAGCACTTACAAGATGAACGGCTCTTCGTGGTTGCAGTGCCTTGAGCAGGAGGTGGCAAGAGCTGGTGTGTTGGCACCGAGATATTTCTGCCTTACCACAAGAGCATTTCCCAATAACTCCTTAGAGAGAACAGAAACCAAACCGAGCATGAGCCCAGCCTGGGCTCTGCCTCTGGTCTCTGTCTTTCAGCCTCCGTTTCAGTTCTTGCAGAAGTGGTGTGACTTCCGAATTGCTCTGAGAGCTAAGCATGGGAAAATGTAATAGATAAACTACATATAATTGCTGGTTTTTTTCAGATCACCTGGAAAACAGCACTGAAGACTAGCGGAATGAAAGCACCAGTGATGCAGAAGCTAAAGGACGTGCTCACTGACAACTCACCAAACACAGAGGGGCTACCTGAGAATGGAAAATGTAAGCGCTTCTGGTGCCATAATCCAAGAGCTCCCTTCCTCCTTGCTCCTCCTATCAGTTTTCCAATGAACAGGAAATTCCCACATCCCATTCTCCTTCTAAGTTCTGTAAGGAATGATGTTTGAATTTCCTTTCCCCACCTCTCATTTTGTGTCCCACTCCGACACGTTTGCTATTCTGAAGCTATTCTCTTAAATTCATTTTACGTTAATAATGATGGTCCTTCTCCTTCCTATTTGAATTCCAACATGTATTTTCAAAAGCTGTTGAAGTTTATACAACTGTACATACAACCACCTTCTTATTGCTACTCTGCAGGCACCAAGGTACAGTCTGAGTGTTTGTAGATGCTTTGGGAATACACCCTCTACCTTTACCGGTGGGTTTTTTATTGGACCGCTGACATTCTTACAGATAAAACGTGCCTCTACCTTGGTGTGATGACACAGCATCATTCTCCTTCCCCAGCATATGATACACTTTTTTAAAACCTTGAACGTTCTGATCTATATCCTTTAGTTGGCAAGGGTTTTGATTTTTTTGAAACACTCAGTTTAGAATGTGTTTTGGAAGAGGTAACTGAGGTCTTTATAGGAAGTTTCACTCAGGCTAATTCCAGATGCTTCATTTGTTTTTACATTGAAGTAAGAAAGAATAGCTCTGCTTGTAGAGGAAAAACTCTTCTCTTTTCCTGCATTTTCCTGGGAGAATAACTTGATTAAGAGAAGCTTGCATCTGTTAGCTTTTCTTTCATCCAGGATTGACAGCAATTTAATTTTTTAAGGTTTCTTTAATTATTCTAGAATGCGGGAGGGCTAAATTCTGATTTGCATATCCTTACTGGGACGTTTTCCAGGGCAGCGTTCATAGGGCAGTATTGCGAGTGTGTTCCGCCTTGCTCAGGGTTCTGCTTTAACTTAGGGAGCGGTTTTCGGGAAGGTCCTCGGCTCACTCGACTTGGTTAATGCTGCAGTTAATGCCGGTGGGCTCCCTGCCCTCCGCGCAGCGCTGCAGAGGGGACCAGCCTGCGGCTGCGGAGCTGGCGCCCGAGCTTTGCGGCTGTGCCCAGCCTGGCCCGCTCGGCCGGGGGCTGCGGGGCCGGCGGTGGAAGCCCCCGGTGTGGGCGGCCGGCCTCGCCTTGTCCTGGGCAGCGGGGCTGCGACCCGCACTGGAAAATCCACCCTTCTAGCGCCTCATTTGCAAGATGAGAACAAAGAGGGCCTTGATTCGAGCACTTCTGCACTTAATACATTTTTTTCTCATAAATACATACATAGGTGGTTATTGGGTGTGTCTGGGAAGGAGAAACATTTTGGTCTTGGATGGTTCGGGTTGTGTTCTTGCATGGTTAGGAGAGCCCCCAGCAGGTACAGCATTGCCGATACCAAAATAGCAGGAATCCTTCAAAGAACTGGGTAAGCGAACGGTGGAAAATCAGCCTCTTTCTAGCAAGCTGTGAATGTGTAAGTAAGCATGAGCAGTGTAATTAGTTTTTCCAAGCATTATGAACAGGATGCTTTCCTGGCCAGGAGCAAGCAAAACTTCTTGATGTATTGGAAAGCCGTATACTGAAAATTTGTTTTATATTTAATTGCGTTTATCATTTATTCTCTCTCCTGCTCTATCAGCTGAGCAGCGCAGCATTAGCTAGTCATCTTCATTTTCTGTATTTCCTTAATCGTATTTGTAAGAAAACTTTCCCAATGCTCAACCCTTCTTTAAAAAACACAGGCTAACCCAGTAATCAGGTAGGTACAAATAAAAGAGATTAGCTGAAGCAGTCAACCGAACCCACATACAAACCTGAAGGCCGTTTTTCTTCTACACATCCTACAGGGCTCTGCTGAACTGTGTGTAACTCCCTCACCTTAAGCGCTGTTTCTGCTGGAGGTGCACGAGTTCCTGCAAGGTTAGGAGATGGTTTACCTTGACAGCAGATGGGGACGCGCCCAAGCTACCCCAACAGTAACAATGCCTTTATCCCTTCTGTCCACAGGATATTTCTGGATTGCTTCTCAGTAATGTGTGGCTGAACTTGTTGCTGCACTTCTGGAGAAAGCGCAGGACGCGGAGCCTCCGGCGCCGGGCAGGGGCTGCTCTGAGCTGGGGCACCCTCTGCCTGGGGAAGAGCCTGGCTGACCAAAACGCCCATCCTCTGCTTCACAACAGTTTTGCTTGACTGAAAGACTTTTAACGAAAACAATAACAAAAATCAACCAAAACACATCTTCAATTCTTGGTAAGTATATAAACAATCCCAGCTTATATAAGCATAAAACTTTTGGTAAAATAAACAAGCAAAGTAAAAAGATTGCTATTAACTTTTTGGTGAGATAACCATCATGTTAACTGATTTTAGTGCAGTTTTTCCAAATGCTTCAAGCTTAAGAACTTATTTGCATGTTGCCTGTGAGGAAATGCTTCTGTGCATAATTACTGACCATTGAGTTATTTCTTGCACTTCCCAGCAGTCAGTTACGGCGCTGGACACTGATGTCGGCTAACAACCATCATCTGCAATTACCGAGATGGTTAAATCTGGTGACAAAGAATGTGTAGAGGAAACAAAAACATTAAATATCTAAATAACAGAGAATCACTAACCCTCTTCAATTTACCTGCTCCAGGAAAATGCTGTGCAGGCTGCAGAGCAAGATAATGCTCCCTGCACCGGCGCAGATAGTGCCGGGTGGCAGCTTGTTCTTTTCGGAGAGAAACAAGGATGAACAAAAACCCAACATACGAGTTATTTGAAAAATGCTAGTAAAATTGTCTTGATCTAAAGAAAAGATGCTTTTCTAGCTTTACCCAGTGGTGTTTTGGATGTGTGTAATTTTTTTTTTTTTCTGCTTCTAAGGAATTTTGTGCTTTGCCAACAGCAACTCATCCTCCTTGCAAAGCCGTTGCTGCAGCACCTGCCTTTACATTTATATTCTTGGCACAAGGGAAGAAATACTGCCTATTGTCACTTGTCCTGGCTTCCTTCTATTGCGATATTATGCTTATTACAAAAGCAATTTAAATTTTAAATTCTGTGACTGAAATAGAGAAACTACTCGGTAAGTGTCGATCGATGAGTAGCTATGACACCTGCACACCCTGAGCTTTGTTTATCCTCAGCGTCAGACCGTCACCTGTTCTGCCCCGGCATTCAGCAGCTTTCTGCTAGTCCACCTGGGCATAGTGGTCTAAGGAGGAAAGAATGAGCAATGATGCACACAGTTATGTACAGTATAATCCAGTTTAAGGATATATAAATATCCTTATATTTATAAATATATAAATAATATATAAATATAAAAAAAAATACCCTGCCAGAAGCAGCAGACTCGCTCTACACCACCTTATTTACAAAAACAGAAAATGGGTTTCTGAAGTTCAGTGGCAGGAACCGACTGATGCCAGTGAAGATGACGACCAGGTACCAAGCGCTGGTTTATAGCATGGAGGTATCCTGGAATAAATCCCCCCTGGGTCAATAATCCCACCTCTCATACCCCAGCCTCCCCAACCCAACCTCTTTCAAATAAGCAGATGAAATTAGATTTTCAAGATTACTTTGCTCTGCAGGACTTGGGCAAATGCACAGCTTGAGAGGCTGCCCTGCCTCTGCCCAATCACTCTCATTCCATCCCCTGGTAAATTCACTGCGCTTTTAAGGTTGTCCAGATTTAACTCAATCACATTCCCAGGGGCTGGCAGGAAAGAACAGAAATAAAGAAATCAATCACTTGATGAGAGACAGGCTTGAAGCAGTGCCAGAACTAATACTCCCAAATTCTGGGAAGGGTGTATTTCAATATTTATTAGAAAGGCATGGTTCTGTCAGATGTTTACAAGTCTGTTTTTCCCAGCACTGGCTTCAGGGTGCTCACGCACCTTCCCCGAGGCACAGAGAGCATTCCTTCGCAAAGCTGTCTCTATAGGCATTGCAGAGGATTGCCATCCCTCTTTCTACAGCAAGAGCATCCTTTGTGTCCTGAGGCAGCAGCATCGGTGACCAGAGCCACGCTGCCCGTTCAGCCCATTTATACCTTTTAAACTTCTTTTTGCCCTTCGTGGGCTTCGGGTTTTACCTCCTCCCTCTTCACCGCTGACTACGTTTTCGGACTGTATTGGGTAACCTGAGAATAATTGAGGGCAACAGGCAACGGCTTATTACTGCAGGAATGTGGGTTCCCTGAGCAGCACTGATTGTGATTCAGAAACATTTCAAACCGTGCATGGGGTTAAGCCATTTAACGTTGAATCGTACGGGTCAGCCTTCAGAAGGCAGGACTGGAGGTGCAACATTGCTTCTCTTCCTTTCACTCCTGTGCCAGCCACTTATTTCATTTGCCCACAACAGCACTAAATATAACTTAAAATACTCTCTTGTTTATTTAATCTAGTATCTTCAGTCTCTGGTTCAATTTTTACTCATTGAAATGACTGAAACAGGCAGTTCAGACGCATAAAAAATGAATTTTTCCCATCCAATCTTAGTTGTATCTTTGAGAGGCTGTCTTTAGCCTTAATTGAAATCTATACACCGAAACTACCATTTTCCCACTAAAACCAGCATCAATGCAAATAAAGTAAGTAGAAGCCCCTACCTTTCCAGCACCATATTGAAGAGATCGATTCACATAAACCAATTTAAGAATAATTTAATTCACCCATCAGCATGGAAGCAAGCATTGCACAAGCCCCTCCGGGAGGCGGCAGCGCAGCAGCCGTGGCAGGCAGTGCCCACCAGAGCCAGGGGCTGGCACGGCGAGGTCCTGCTCCGCGCTGCGCACCTTCACACTCGTGCAACGCTCCCATCCCCTGGCTCCAGCCTTATCCCGTGGGGCGGGCGTGCGTGAGGTGTCCTAAGGCCAACACGAGAGGACAGACGCCGTGTCTCAGCGTGGGGCCGCAGGAGCACGTCCAGCCACCCCCACGTGCAGGAGCCACGCTCCCCAGCCACGCGGCAGACCCAGATACAAAACTACAGCCAGAAAACCTTTTCCTGAACTAAACATACTCATCAGAAATCCAGTTTGAACGAAAAGTGCATCATCTAACACAGCATGGATAGAAGGTGGCCCACGGAGGAAAGCGGGGGCAGCTGCCAGAGCGTTTAGGCAGGGCACTGGGAAGCACTGGGCACTGCCGCTAGCTCCCGCTTCTCTCAGGGCTCAGTCAGTGCTTTTCATCCTGACCTTCAGATGGAAAGCAAAGTGATTTGGTAAATAGAAGCACACTGCTTTGTTTACAGCTGACCAGAATAAACTCTTTTGTTAGGTTTTGGCTCAGGAAAACAGCCAGAATAATTACTTGGATCAAGAAGAGATAGCTGAAACAGCTTTTAAATGTTTCATCCCCTGCCACTTTGTTTCCAGAAAAGAAAACCACATGGCCACACGGAGACGACAAGGGGCAACGGGTACAAGTTGCACCGGGAGAAATTTCATCTCCATTTAAGAAAGGACTTTTTTTGCCATGAGAACAATCAGTCACTGGAACAACCTCCCCAGAGACATCGTGGAGCCCCCACCATCAGAGGTTTTCAAGGTGCAGTTGGACAGGGTGCCAGAGGACCTCACCCGGGCTCCCTCTCCCACAAAGGGTTGGACCAGAGGATCTTTTGAGGTCCCTTCCAACCTGGGCTGCTCTACATGATTCTAAAGCCAATTCCCTAACTTTGTTGTTTTTTCAGGAAAACGAAACAAGAGAGAGGCAGAATCAATAGCTAAATAAGAAACAGGTCAGATCATTAGTTATAATACTTTATCCATCGACTTCCATTGACGTACTATAATATGTATTTAAAGAGGAGATGATGCTTTACAAAAATATTTGGAGTGCATTAAGAAGAACAATTCCACCTGTGACAGAAAATCTATTTTTGTTTTCCATCATTTTTTATTGGGAGGACCATCTACATCAAAAAATGATGTATCACAAGGCTGCTCTCCTTTCTGAGCTCACAATTGCTGTGCTTATGGAGCATTTCTGCAGAATTTAATTGCAAATAATAGATTTTTGCAGATTTATTGATCGCCTGTATAGAATTTAATCAAAAGCTACATTTGTGCTATAGAATTAACAACTAAATAAAGATGATTATTTTATATGGGACATTATAGATTTTAGAAAAAAATCTGGAAAATATTATGTTTCTTTTGAATTTCACAAGTTTCATTCCACAATAAATTAAGTGGTACTGATCACAAAACACCTACAGATATAGGACTGTTTAGGCGACGTTATCCTGGTGCTTTAGTTTTGTAAAGTGCTGTACTAGAAACCTAAAGTGGCAAAGGCAGCCATCTATCTCTACTGGTATACAGCTATTCATGTCCATCCTGGGAGTCTGACAGAGCAGTATCTTCAAACAAAACTTTTAGAAAGCATTTAGGGTTCAAAAAAAGGGTTTAGGACTTGACCCACATTTTCAAATTAATTTGGAGATAAAGTTTTAAAAAAGCTCTGCGCTATCTAGAGTGCCTGAATTTTTAGAATCACTGCTTATCAAATTCTTCCCTTACATGTAGGATGAGGTGTTAGAGTTTTAAACCAAAAGAGAGGAGATTCAGATTAGCTACGAGGAGGAAATTCTTCCCCGTGGGGGTGACGAGGCGCTGGGACGGGCTGCCCGGAGCGGCTGTGGGTGCCCCATCTCTGGCAGTGCCCAAGGCCAGGCTGGACGGGGCTGGGGGCACCCTGGGCTGGTGGCCGGGGTCCCTGCCCGTGGCAGGGGGTTGGGACTGGGTGGTCTTTAACATCCCTTCCGACCCAAACCATTGGATTTCGATGTTTTTGACGAAAGTGGGTTTTACAGTTTGGTCAGGTAGAGCTCTTAAAGTTCAATTTTTTTTAAGCAGAGTGAAGCCTCAGCACTCAAAGTGTCTCCACGTTGGACATGGCACTCTCCGCGGAGGCCACAAACCACAGAACCTGACCACAGGGCTGCACCATGTCCGCTCCTTCCCCCAACACTGGGGGCTGCCACCTGCGCTGCTGCACCCCCAGCCCCCTGCCCCAGCAGCAGTGAGGAGGCGAACCCCAGCAGCAGACACCACCCCTGTCATGTAGCTGCAGTCCAGCAGCCAGATGTGCCCGAGATCGGGTTCCTCCAATCTATTCCATTACGAGCTAAGCAGAGTCACTGAAGAAAATCATTAAGGCCATTTTGCTGTCACATCACCTGCAAATGACTAAACAATTTACTGGAGTGCCTTCCCCTCTGCGGAGCCTGGACCTGGCTCACATTTGTTATGTGCAGGAGCCCCTACACTCACCCACTGAAATAAAACTTCAAGCTGAACTTTGCATTTCCCATGGGAAACTTAAATCAGTGCTTTTCATTACAAATTAAATTTTAAAATGCCACCTTCCAAGTAGGTGTTTTGGTTTAAAAACTGGAAAGACAAAGAAGACAAAGTAAAAATGCTAACTCAAAATTAAATAAAACATCTTCTCCATCTTATAATTTTCTTTCACTCGTAACACTGAAATTTGAGTTCCAGCCTATATCAAAACAGCTTCTGAAATGCTGACTTGGAAGAAAAATTTTGTTCTGAATCGAGTCACTGGAGACCACAGAGCACTCATAGAGCATCTCTTACACGAGTACGTGTGCAAGGTGCAATGGTGCAATTGTGCAAACTGTTACATTTTGTCCAGCTTTTCTCTTCTTGTGTGGAGAGAAGGAATAAAGTAATTTCATTCAATTTGTATTAATTTTCACTGTTTGGATCTAGATCATTACCACTGTTCTATATAGCCTTGTATCTATTGGTTAAACCGCGGTGTGTGTGAACTGGCATACTCACATGTAGCGTGTCTGTGTATAAATACACACACAGAGACACATGGGAACATGCAGTGAATGAAACGTGAATCAGCTTAACGTGGAAGCCCCCATGAAAGTCCTGCACATCAAACAGAAAACAATTAGGCAAAAACCAGACAAGAAACAAGTCAGAGTTTAAAATCAGCACCCCGAATGCCCACAAAAAGGAAGTGCCTATTAAAACCAACCTAATTGATATTTTTTTGTTAGCTGTTCTAGGTCTTCGGCCATCAGCTAGTCCATTTAAAAAAAAAAAACCAAAACATTTCAATCATTTGTTTTTGTTGAGCACTTATTTTCATACACACTAAAACCTCCAAGTGATGTAGTTTCTCCTTCGAGTGCAAAATCTCTGTAAAACAGAAAAGAAAACCTTCCCTGAAAGCACACGGTACGTGTGTGCAGCTGACCGCGTGGCTCCAGATGTTTGCAGCAGGCTGCTGTTTGTGTCCGGACTCACGTTAGCAGAACCGTTTTAATGGCATGTTCTGGCAACTGGTTGAAGCACTATTATATTTCATTACATAAACCAAAATTTTTTAAGGCTGCGGGATACACGCTACCTAAACCTGAAAAGCGTTTCTGAGTCGAGCACCAGTACTGAGGGTGGAACCTGCCCATTGCCCTGGCACTCACCTCTGCGGTGGAGCTGGCGGTGTGAATCGCGTAGGGATCGCTTCCCTAGTGTCCAGGATATCAAATCAGAGGTCAGTGCCAAGCTTTTTGCAAAAGTCACGGGTGCCTGTTTCACAGTGGACTAATGACAAACAAGTATTGTGGATTTTAGATTTCATAAAATGTCCATGAAAGGGAGAGTTGGCAGGCACTCCAATGGAAGAAGGAGGGAAAACAAAAGCTAAAGAGCTCCAGCACAGATAAGAATGATGAAGTGCAAACAGTTACATACACAGTTACTGGAATGGCGTTTGAAAGAGCGGTCCATCTCGCAGGTAGCTTTGCTATTACATTTACCGCGGGTATTACAGCAGTGCCCGAGAGCAAGAACGCAGCCCTGCTGCGCCGGGAGCTGCGCAGAGCCCTGCCCCAGCAGAGGCGCCTGCCGCTGCCGCCTGCCCGTGCTCCTGAAAGCACTGCTGGGAGCTGATTTTCAGGGGAAAACGGCACAAAACTGTTACACGTAGTCCAAAATTCCAAAGTTATAATTTTTCAAGGCATTTCCCAGTCACTTCCCAGTGACCTGGGAAATTGGATTAACCAACTCTGGATCAAGCACTCTGGTTCCTCACGCGCTACCTTGGTCCAGCAGCCGCCTGTGCTAAATGGTGCAGGTGCACATGCAGACATCTTCTTTTAAAGCCACAAACAACCCGGTCTTTGTCCTGAGCCCCCCCTCCAGCCATCCTGCACACCCACGTCACCACCCTGGTGCTGCCACCTCGGCCCCTTCCCCACAGAGCAGGGACTGGCTCTCACAGGAGTGGTTTTAAGAAGAGCAGAAGCATCCTTTCCACCATTTTTTTCAACTAAAACGTAATTTTAAAAGCCTTAATACAAAGCCTAGTAATCACAGGTAAAAATGGATCTCCTTCGGAAAGGAGACAAAGGTTTTGCATTTTCTGGTGATTTATTTTGAAACTTTATTACAGAAGTAAACTTCTAGCCTGTCATACTCACGTGCATAGCATTAGCTACTACTGCTGCTGACATTCTCCTGTTATCAAGTCACCATCACTTTTGGGACAAAACACCATGTGCTCCAGTAAAATTAGTGGGGACTATAGAAAAATAAAAACATAGATTATTGTTCTTTATTACCTTTTATAATAATATATTATTATTCTATTGATAAAGTTCAGTACTATCAAAATCTTAAAGATTCATTCTACTAGCAAAATTCAGTACCATCAAAATCTTGGAAATTCATAATTCCAGCAGTGCCCAGGACCGACAGTTCATCACGAGGCAATTGCATTTGCTGAGCCTTCACTCGGTGCCTTTTGACTCTGAGCAGTTATCGTGCATCATGATCCGATGGAAATCCACATAATGAGGCAGCTGCAGACTTGCTTGAAGGCTCTAGCAACCGTTTTAGCACGTTCCCTTTAAAAGACAGAAGGTAAAGATAAGCTGCTGATCCCCACCATTTTTCCAAGACGTGTGCAGAGGTAGACAAAGGTCAAACGAGCCGTGGCTTGGGTGTTTTTGAGCAGATAGTGCTGCCCTTTGGGGCCAGCCGCTGCGGCCAGGCAAGACTGGAACAACTGGCCAAGGTCCCATTGGTCTCTCGATCCAAGGAACAGCAAAAGAACAACGGAAAGAACAAACTTTTCTTGTAATCAGGGCCATCTTCACCAAAATTGTGTGTTTGAGGGAGTGTTAATGCTGGTGACGTGACACTAACGTCCCTGGAGCAGCTCTGGGCTCCTGCTCAGGTAAGCAAGCAGAAAATAAAGGCCAGTTATCACAGCCTGTGCAAATTAGGAACTGGGTCCTGGACCTATGGCAGACTTTTTTCTTTCCTTTCTTTCAAGTGAGCTGTGGGCAAGTTATTTGGTAGTGAAGTTTGCTTGGTGAATTTTGATGTATCAGAAAGGAAATCTTTACATTCTGAGACTAACAAAGAAGAAAATCAAATTGGCTAATGCAAGAGTCCTCCCTCCCATCTTCTCTCCCTCTAATTTTAATAGGGGATAAATACTTGCAGAGGAAGGGTGCTGTCTGGAGCTGCGTTTATCTCCTTATCCCCATGGCACCAATGCAACAGGCGCTGAGGACACGCGCTGGTGGAGATGCTATGTAAAGCCCCAGCCCAGCAGCCTCTTCTCTGGGCTGGGCAGATTAATTGTCACTACGGCATTCACGTCTGCATTGTGGGTTTGGGTGCTGCTGCCACCCACCTAGGGCCTCAGGTAAGGGTGAAAACCCAGCGCCACCTGTCAAAGTGTGTAATATCCTTTCAATATGCTTCACCCAACGATCTCAGCACGGCTGTGGAACACGGCTGCAGCTGGCAGGTGCGTTCTGGAAAAGCACAGCCTATTTCCTTACTGGTTTTCCGCACTCCTACATCTGGTCTTAAATGTGGATGACAGGACTTGCAAAGTCCCAAAGGCTCGTGCCACCCACTCATGGTTTAAAGCAGTTACGTTGGTAGCTACTCTTTGAAAGGACTGAGTGCCAACAGGTCACAGCACCCCGATGGCACGCACACAGCGAGGCTCCAACCAGGTATCACCAAATGTATCAGCCGACAACCGGAGGGCTGCAGACCACGTGCAAGATAACCAGTTCCAAAACTGTGTTAAAATACTGGGGGGATGAGGAGGGACGAGTGAGGAGGGCCCTTACAAGGACACACAGCAATGAGCATACCTGTCACAAGAGAATTCTGGAGCTCCTGGCTTTCCCATTGTCTTTCTTAAGTTGGAAATTTTTTTGCTACGCTTTTTTGCCTTTTCAGAAAGAATAAGTTAAACCAGTCCATAGCAGTAACTACATCTTCCATTTCTTCCATTTCTTTTCCAAAATACATGTTTTACAAATAGAGTTTGACTTCATTTGAAATCATGTCCTAATAGATTTCAGAGAAAATTCAATAATTTTCTTTTATCCTGAAGTGACTCAGTGATGGAAAATAGATGTTAATAAAAAAAAGAACAATTTATTTATCTGCTCTTGCACTTCCTTTGCTTTCATTTGCATATAAGCAGTTTGGCTAAATGGTGGGATAGGGAGAATGTGAACACTGCTCTCTCCTTGTTCTGCTGATGTAATGACAAAGGGAGGATTATTTCTTAATTTTCAGTGTGTTAAGTGGGTAATTATTGTCCAATTAGACTTGCTATTAACCTCTCTGTATCTCATTTTGCCATCCATAAAATGAGAATAACAGCACTTACCACCCTCACTGGGATATTGTTGAGATTTATTAGTTAATGTACATACAGCACAATGAAAATGGAAAGCACTGCACATTGGCTAGAGCAGAATTATTAATAATGAATTGCCATTAGCTTTGTTAGCATGGCTATAACTCTGGAAACTTGGTGTGTCGTTTGATGTCCAGCAATAGGGTGCACCCCTAAGGGTTTCTCTTGTGAGCCTTGAATCTTAAGCAGATGGAGAATCTAGAAATTTGGATCTAGTAAAATGACAGAAGCCAATTTTAATTGCTGCAGAGATTAATGTACTTTTTTTTGTAAGTACAAACAAAAAAATAATCAGAAAAAAAAATCTTCTAAAAGAAAAATTAGTAAGCTGGGGAAAAAAAAGTCTTCTTAAACTCTTCCTCACCAAACCCACTGTACTTGAGCAAATACCTTGTGTCACATCCTCTCTGTGATGTTCTGGTTCTTAAGAAGAAAGCTGTAAGGGGATGGAAGCGACATCTGGAGAGGTAACTTGCCCCAGGGGTGCCAGCGGGACCAGAGCTGGTCACTCGCCAGCACAACCGCGTCCTGCTGCAGCTGAACAAACGGCAGCGAAGGACAGAGGAGAGGCGACGGGCAGGAATCGGGTACTGCAGAATTACTAGTAACAGCCTGGAGACACAGCTGGTGGTTTTCCTGGTGGAAGGCTCCCTTAACACCTTGTCTCCTGCCACTGTGTATATATCTCCCTTCCACTCGTACTGAAATGAACTGAAATCTGCAATTTTTTTTTTGTTTTACCGCAGGGATTCCACCACATCTGGGAAACTCCTATGTCAGAAGGATGTTCCCTCACAGACACTTTGGAGACACGGTCTGTGACAGTGCCCGTGGCCACAGGCATTGACGGGGTTATCGGAGGACCCTTTTGGTTTAGCACACTGCTTTAAGCAGCTTTAGAAGCAAAGCTGCTTGTGCCGTGATCAATTAAACTAAGTTCAATAACTACAAGTCCAGTGCTAATTCACAAACAGTATCAGGTATTGGGGGGGCGTGGGGGGGGGCGTGGAACAAGAAACCTTAGATGTTGGTTAAAGTAATCCAAAATTGTATCCCAGTTGTATTATACTTTCTCCAGAGGGCTGTTTGTGATGGATCGGGAACCCCCCGACATCCTCTGGCAGATGCGTGGCGATGCCAGCAGTGCTGCCCAGGCACCAGCTGGGGCCCCGTCCCTGCTCCGTCCTGCACCCCAAGGTCCAGCTGTCACATCAATTGCTTAACGCCTGTGTACCAGGCCAGAGGTGGACACCCAGTAATCTTTGATTTGAGGAAAAGATTTGAGGAAAAGTTGCCTGCAGGCACGTGGTAGCCCACTCAGCTAACTGCTCCTTCTCCTACCTTCATGGCGATCAGCACCCTACGGCACTGCCGGGGAGGGCCCAGGGCCCCCGACCGAAGCGTGGCCACGAGGACATGGGCACTGGCGGGGAGTCCAGGTGGGGCTGGTCAGGTACCCTCAGGGCATGGAGAGCAGCATGGGACCAGCTGTGCTGTTACTCTCTAGGCTGTAAAGAAATGAAACACAAATAATAATTAAAAAAGCCGCAGTATTTGGCCCGAGCTTGCGGTCACCAGCGCAGCCTCCAGACAGGAGCAGCTCACAGCCTGAGGGGCCGCTGCCCTGTGCCTGTGGCCTCCTGCCGCAGGCGGCCGTTACCGCCCCGCGGGCCGGGGCAGAGCAGCCGGGACCCCGTAACGGACCCGAACGGTGCTCCGAGCCCCGCTGCCGGTGGAACCCCAGGGCTACACTCCGCTCCTGTGGCCGCAGCTGGCACTGGGAGCAGGTCAGGCCGCTGGCGGGGCTGCCGGGATGCGCCACTGGGAGACCACGGGGGTCTCGGCTGGTGGCTGGGACACGGCAACTGCTGAGTCCAGTCCTGCTGCGGGTCTGTCGGGGCCGGGAGCTGCTGGCTGCAGAGCACAGTAATGGCCCCTGCAGCCTGCCAAGGGTCCTGGTGGGCAGCACGAGTCGCTGCTGCCGCCCGAGAGACTATGGCTTTAGGTCAGTCAGGGATAATTTAATTACAGACTATACTAACCGACGCACGGGAAGATACCAGCAATGAGTGTATTTTATCCACTAAGGAGCAAGTACATTTTCAGAAACGTTCTTTCTTCAGCTCGCTCTCATTTAAACATTTGGATGGTTTCCAGTAGCTTGCTGTTGCTCCTTCTCCCATCTGTCCCACTGTGAAATACAAAACATCATTCTGCTCATGTATATATGTGTGCATACATGCACACAACGAATACATTCATATATAAACCAAAACCGATGTGGTACCTTCAGCCACACCATCTGATACAGCTCAGGCACGTGAAAGCAGCAGCTGGTCCCTCGGTGCCAGCACCAGGGCAGTCAGGTGCACATCGAACCCGAAGCCGATGTGGGGTATCGAGGTACAGCCGCATGAAAGGGGATGCCTTGTCCCTAACATTGTACTGCTTTACCGATAAAAATTCCTGGGCTATGCCACAACACCGTGGCCACTAACTGAAAAATCAGTGGCTTTTTCCTTCCTACATACTGTGAAAAGATGGAATTTCAACCAGCCGCACAAACACCCAAATGTTATTTTCTTTTTGAATAAACATAGAAAGAATGAGTATTACCTGGGGTACTTGTCAGCTTTGTCTAGCTCAAAGAGAAGTATCACTCTGACTGGTGGCCCACAGTCTTTAAAGAAAGTGGTGACTGAATAACTCTCACGATTGTCCTACCAACAAATCACTTTAACAGAAAGATCTATGGATGCCAAACTGCAGCACAACTGCTTCTCCAACACAGGAGATTAATATGGTGACGTATGTAGGTGTAGCAATAATGTGTTAATGAGTTATTGATTTTTTTAATTAAACTTCACTGGTATCATATTTTCAATCTAAATGGATGCATCATTAAAGTAATTAATAGCATGGTGATAATAGGAACTGTCTGAAATTGCAATTAATCAGCGGCACGCAGTCCTCCTGTAACCCTGTAAGGCAGACCAGGAGCCTGGGCAGTGACGCTGTACCTGTCTGATGGATGCTCTAAGGAACCGTAGAGCAGAGCTGCGGGCACGGGGGGCTGGGCTGCGGTGCCTGGTGCTTGCACCGCCACCACCCATCCATCACCAGGCGCCGCGCTGCTGGGGTGCTGACAGGCGTGCTGGGAATTGGCAACAATGCAATCACTGAACAAGCAAAAAATAATCATGCTGACATAAACAAAAGACAATTGTTAAGATCAAGGAGATCCAAAATTTATTTTGGAGCAAACC
>JAVJGJ010000061.1:64640433-64664964 GCA_035590215.1 Microhierax caerulescens | reverse complement strand
GAAATAACTGAAAAACAAAAAACACACACAAAAATCATCAAAAAACCAAACCACAACCCCCCCCCCCAAAACCCCAAAAACAAAAAAATCCTCCCCAAAATTAAAAAAAAAAAAAAAGAGAGACAAATCCAAACATTCCAGACCACTCAATTGAAGCCATGCTCCAGAGCTCAGCCTGAGCAGCCTGTAACTGAATGGATGAACCTTTTCCTAGCGGTACCAAGACACATTGCTCTAGGTTTTTTTTGAGCTGTTTCTGTTCTGTTCTTTTTTCAAAGCGTCCCCATCCCCATGGAGGCCAGACATGCGTGAGCTGAGCTGAAACCCAGCCCTGGAAGGATGCTGCATGGTCAGCGAGTGCTGCGTGCCCATCTCCTGCCGTCCTGCCTTCCCCTTCCAGTTAAGAACGAGCAATCATCATTGATACAGCACTTAAATTAAGGAATTTGATTTTTCTCCTGCTGATCAGTCATATTTGAAAAGCACCCTGGCTAAGCCATTGCAGAGTTAGCCCTTCTCCCTCCTACACACACCAAAACCAACCTCAACTTGTGCGATGTGGAAATGGCATATTAATTTAGCAGAGTTCTAGCTTTGCAAACAGTTGCTTAGGACAGAACACATAAATGAGTAAACACATTTGAAAACTTGGTATTTTTAAGCACAGCATGAAAAAAAAAATCAAACTCACATATACTATGCTACACGTAGTATAAATAATAATAAAAAAAAATACTTAACTGTATTCATAATTACAGAACAACTCCTGAAACAGAGGAGACATTTTCATGGCTGAAATAGAATGTTCAGGTAGACTGTTTCTTTTAAGATACCTTTTTCTTTTAAATAAAGAGCATCTAATTTTCTCAGAAGAAGAAAGTCTATTTAAGCTGTCATCCTTGGGCTGGGAATGGGGCTACAGATCTGGTCACTGATGCTCAGTTCTAGCCCTTCCACAGCTTCTGCATATTTTAACCTAAAACCTCATCAGCTATTTTTAGCCTGAACCGATTTTGTGTGATCATATCTGTCTGTGGCAAAAAGACAATATCAGACTCACCCTTACAGAAGTTATGACTTTCTGTGGCTTTTTCCAAGACTTGTTCTGCCCTTTTAGCCCTGGAAGAACAGTGCGATAAGAAATTCTGGATTCTCCTGGTATAAACAAAAGAAAGAAATGTCCCAGCTGAAAATGAGAGCTAGACAGCAGGACTCTCTCATAGCTTACTCCATCTTCTTGATGAAGACACCGACTTACCTGTCCTTGCTGTGTGACGGCATCTGACCCACCACAGAGCCACGTAACTGGACTAATCCGAGGCCGGCGAGGCCGGCAGCTCGCAGGAGGCAGGGAATGGGCAAGGGGCAGGGGAAAAATCCTGAATGATTCTTAGGGGTTCATATAAAACTCAGCTTAAAAGCTCTTTTATTTAAACAAGTTGCCACTGCTAACAACATTATGTCCTTCTCTTGTTTTATTTTAAAAGAAGTGCTTCCTTTAGGGATAATTAAGCTGACGAATAGCACTTCCAAAGATTGAGCAGTTTAACAGATCACAATGCAGCGATGCTGGGGACCCTGGAGAGGACCAATTGCTGCTGTGCACAGCTGGGAAAATTACTGTGCCCCCTCTGTATCAGGACACTGAATGGGAGAAAAATAATACCTCATTAATCTTCCTAACGAACCTCTTCTAAACAAGATAATTCACAATTTTATGGACACATGGGGTTGCCGTGGAGATTTTCTAAGCTGCCTACCAAACTGCAAATCGAAGCGCACAAAACCAAAAGCCAGCTGACAGCGGTAACGTGGCAAACCTACCTGACGTCCTCCCCTCCTTCGAGTTAGCAACACCACCTCAGAACCCGGGGTGGGACAGACATGCCATGCCTTCGGAGAGGTTTGTTTAGTTTTCATCATTACTGGATAGAGGATGCAGTCCAAGCAGCACAAACTGATAAATGGGAGAAATAAAGCGTTCTGAGTCAGGAGCTGGGATACCTGTGCTGGCACTGGGCATCTCCAGGAAAGTCTCTTTGCTCCTCTGCTCACACTGCCGTTCACCGGCTGAGCACGGCTGCCCTTGACCACCCCTGGAACGTGAAAGCAAAAGGTACGGAAACAATCCTGCCTATGCTTCACTTTTCTACATAGAAGGAAGACGGTGCCTTACATCCTCCCTAGGCATGAGACACAGACTGTGTTTAAAATTTGAAATTAATTACTCTAGATGTAGTACTGTTAATCTCACACCATCACAATAATCTTCTTAACGTTCACAATTCAAGATTGAGGTCCCAACCTTTAACAGTATTAGTACGTTTATTACTTGCTCAATAGGACTTATCATTATCTTTGAAGATTTGGGTTTAAGTGTGTTGCAGTCCCTAATAGGAAAATGCTTCACCACAGTACAGAGGTACACTGACTCTTTAAATCTTCTACAGGCTTTCAGTGAACTCCCAGATCTATAGTGTTTCAGAGTCCATCTGGTACCTTTCCTACCTTGTTGCTGAGTTTTGGGAAAATTCCGACAAAAATCTCAATACTAAATAGTACAGCGAACCCTCAGGCACCCATGCTTTTTTTGTATTTCTAAATAAACAACATCATTAATGCAAGCATCCTTAGGAAAAAGAAGCCATCAGGCAATATCTGCATGGGAATTTCCTTCCTAGACAAACCCAGGAACCTTTATCATTGAAGGCTCTGACACGTGCAAATAGAACTGGTTTTGGCAGGTCCATTAGATATTGTAAGAGTGAACGCGAGTGCCTTGGCGGGGCAGGTACACATTTAGAAGTTTAAAGTCACAGTTCCCCTTGATGCAGGCCAGGCAATGCTCCCTAGTCTGCAGCTTTGGGACAGCCTTATTCCTATTCCACAGGCAACAGCACCGAGCAATCACAGATGGTGTTACAGCAGTTCACGAGACACTCATGGATTTCTCATAGTCCATTGTGCCCCTAAATCATACAAATTCACATTTACATGTTAAGCTTTTTTACAGCCTAGGTAGTCTCACGGGACTAAATAAGGATAAAGCGACATCAAGTTGTGTTTCTTTTTTCTTTTTCCATAATGGAAATACAGCTATTATCAGACCAACATGACATTAAGTAAATGATACTATTGCAAATATCCACCGATTTCCATAATGTTTCAATGCTGCATTTCCATAATTTCATACACTCCTCTCTTTCCTTTTTATTTAATGCTGTTTCTTTCAGACAAGATCTCAGAGCCCATGATCATTTGTGTGCGCTAGAGACATCGGTGAATGCAGAGAGGAGGTGGAAAAACCCATCTTTGAGTTTCCTGCGATCCAGAGGCTTTATCTTTAAATCCAAACTTGAGGCAGCTCTGCTGAACTCATCTACCAGCTGCTCAGCTGCGTGTGCCAAAGCACTGACCATTTCTGTAATTTAGTGTAGCCTGAGAATTATTTCGTTCTGTGCATTTCCAATTTATGTAGCACTTCAGCAGAGCTATCAGAGCCCAGGGAAAGCTCCACATGGCAGCCCAGAACCCTCTATTCAGGAAGCTCACCGGGGCCACGAGGCGTGCGGGGCTGCCTCTGCTCGTGCGGAGCTGCTCTCGCTGCTTGCCCTGCACCAGGCTTGTGTGGCTCTGACCATGCCTGGGGGAGCGAGGGAACGTCACGCTCCTCCCGCAAGGTCCTGGGCAACATGGGGAGGATTCTGCCTTCAGCAGAGATCGCAGAAATACGTGACGACCATTTCACAGTACTCTGAGTGTTATCAGAGCTACTCAGACTTCATACAGTGCATCTTACGGAAACCCCTAAAGAGCAGCCAAAATCTTTGTTCCACACAGGAATCTCTTAACCATGCGCTCCCTTCCACGGTGTTCTTTGAAGGGTTAAGACAATGAATTAATGAATAAATGAATTACCACTTCTTTTGCCTATGAACACAGTATCGAAAGCACTAGCTTTGACAAGCACTTAGCAAAGTGTTGAAACTGCAGCCTGCTTCTTGTTCAGTCTTTCATTTCTTTAAAACTGCTTTCCAACATGAGAAAGGTCCACAGAGACAAAGCTCTTACTCTTTTCTACGACACTGCACTCCTTGGGCACAGAGCACCGCAGAGACCAAGGGTGGTGGGAAACTCAGCTCTGGGTTGGCATTGATTCTCTAGCCCCTAAATGGCATCACCAGCCACTGACGTCTAGCACTAATGAATTAAGTTTATCTTGGTTTGTTTCAATACTGTCACCCCCCTCCTAGCTCTCCCCTAACATAATCTTGTTATCTTGGACCTTGCATGGTTTTTTAATTATCATTATTATTTATATAGCACGATGGATGCAGTCAAATTTAATCATGTTGTTTACATGAGCTAACCTGATAGACTAATGGAGAAATTACGTATTTTGTTCTCGCTGTTGGCACAAATGCTATTTCTTTCCTCACTCTCATTAACACAGTTAGTCTTATAAAAGTCTGATGGCGCTGGAGAAGGAAGTGTCTCCTTCAAAGGAGGTAAACCATGAACAAACAAAAGTTCCTCCCACCCTAATAATTAGCTCAGGCAAAAGTCATGCGGAAAGGCAAAAAGAAATAACTGAAAAGCACATAGGCAAAAATGATGAAACCCAATCCTTCTGCAACATAAAGAAAAGAACCGTAAAGAGAGGTGGCAGCCAGAATAGGTATTCATCAGTGTATGAGAGGGAAGAGCACACAAGAGCAATCTAGAGGACAGGTTAGAAAAAAACCCAAAAGGTTTAAACAAGATACAGACCTACACCCCAGAATAGGCAAGGAAAGAAAAGGAAAAGAGCAAAACTTAAAAGTCATCCTTGCTGACTTAGAAAGTCATAAGAAAGGTCTCTTGCTGCTTGAACAGATGGGTCTAAAATTGTTCTCTGTCAGCAGAAACATCACGGACTGTATTTGCCTGGAAGGGACAAACCCTGGCTGAGAGGTGTGAAAGGAGGAACGCCACATCACGCCCCTGTGCAGGCGGAGTGCAGCTGATGTGCCTTCTGCAGAGACACCTTATCTCTCCTTTTCTGGCCAACCCTTGTACAACTGGTCAGTTACTTCTGCTGATGCACAGATTCAAGGAACACCGCAGCCAAAAGTTAAGTAGAACAAAGACCCCTCCCCTAATCTTCCAGCTCGTTTTTTGAAGACATCTTACGATTTTCTATGTAAAAGGTCTATTCAGCCATCAGAAAAGGAAGAGCAGATTCTGACCATGTGTGGCTCAGCACCGACCCTCAGAACAGCCCTGGCACTCCAGTGGCTGGCAGCCAGGGCCATCGACTGCTCAGTGGTGGCTGCCACACACATCTCCTGCGGAAAACATTGGCTCCACCTCAAGGTTTGTACCTCTATGCTGTATACTGTGGACTTGACGACACCCTTGATAAACACTTATGTTTCTGTATATTTACATTTTCCTTGGAAATCTTTCAATTTGAGGCATTTTAATCAATTCTCTGGTGGAACATCAAGAGGAGGTTTTGCCTAGCTTGTAAAACCGAGTACAGAAACAGAACTTCTCTGAAATTGCCCATGCAGAAAATCTCATTAGAGCACAGCTTTCCAAAAGTACAAGGTATCTACCAAGCTTCATCCTTTTATTTTCTGTACAGCAATGGAATAATTAAGCAGTTCTGGTGGTTCCCTAGAAAGAGAAGAAATACATGGCTACTCTGACACAAATAAAGATGACTAAAACACAGCTGCAACTGGAAAACAAATTCTTGTTCAGGTACTTCTTTAATCTGGTGCCAATAACAATGGGTATCATCGCACAAAGGTACTGAAGACTTTAAAAGGAGACAGTTCTATGAATGATTTCACATCAACACACTTGGACACATTTGAAATCAAGAAAAAATTAGCCACATATTGGCTGTTACTGTTGTGAGCAGCTGACTTCACTCCTGCATCTCTTGAGGGACAGCAGAATCCCATTAAGTTTATGGAATAAATTGCAATAGATGATGAACGATTGAATGAAAAAAAGGCTGAAACACCTTTCTCAATAGGAATTAAAAAGCTTTTGTGTATCAGAGATGATTTCACCTTCCTTTGAACCCAGGGAAAGCTGTGCAGCTGTGACAGCAATCTTCCTCACATTCTGTCTACAGATGAGGTCAGGACATTGCTGACCAATGCACATCGAATGAGACTGTACCGTGCCCTGACATATGCTTGCCAACATATCTCTGCAGCCGGCACAGTGAGCCCCACTGCCCACAGACCCCTGGGTTCCACACGTACGCAGCCTCTGCACGCAGCATCTACCACTCACCCATCAAAACTCCGTCAGAGCCACCAACCTCTGCGTGTCCGACGGGGGTCGCACAGCCAGCCAGCGCCCTGCTCACCTCTGCCACAGTCCCCTCCCAAGAAACAGCTGCTCCCTTGCCAGCTTCTCACTCGTCATTCTTGGGAGAACTACAAAATACCTCTGAAGATCAAAAATTCATAAATTACACTGGATACTAAAAATCACACGTGGCCTTCTACAGAAGACACCATCAGCCACCCCCCGCCCCTCCCCAAGTGATTTCTGCCTGCCTGTCCCTCTGTCTCGCAGGGACACAACCCTACCACCTCTCATTTTGCTGACACCCTCCCCTGTTCCTCAAGTGTCAGCCTTGCTTTTGTCTTGTATTGCCTCGGAAAATAAGTGGTTCAGGGCAACTATTCCAAACCTTTACTTACCTTGAAGTTTGTTTCAGTTTCACCCCTGAAGGCAGCCTTTTGTGTCTGAACGCTTGTCTGGTTTTGCCATCTAAATGAGTTGATCTGCAGACTTGTCCTAAGCCATTTGCTCACCATGGTTAAAACCAGCCTCATTTTTGCAGTCTCCCTCCATCCAGTTCTGGTTTCCATGATATCCCTGCAAACACATCAAAGAGTGTTGACATATACAACCTATGAGGCATTTTCTACGTAACAATCATCTTTCTGGTCTGCCTCAGTGATGACTGGCACACAGGCAGAGTTTACTTTGAAGCATTAAGGAAAAAGCATTGCAAATGCAGTCAATGGAAACCCCTTTCCAGTGAGATCGTATTATAAGAACACATATGGAATTAGGATGCTGATTACATATTTAAGATAAGATTAATTTTGCAGAATTTGTATGTGGTACCATAAAATATAGTTCGGGAAAAAGAAATCTACATTCACAGCTCCCCTGTCCAGACAAAGGCTAGCTGGCTGGCAGCAGTGGATTGTTATTTTCTTTCCCTGAAGAGTGTCCAGCTCTTTCTGATAAGAATGCAATGGAACCAAGCAGTCGGGGTTTTTTTAAGCCAAGAAGAATATTCCTTTGGTGATTGATAGACCTAGCTCTAGGTATTTATTTTTTTTTAAATGCAGAAAAACCCCAGCGTTTGTTTGTTTGTTTTATAAAAATGACCACCTCTACGACAAAGTTAATCATAATGGCATGAGGGGACAGAACCCAGTTTGAAAGAGCACGCAGGCAGCGGGCAAGCCCCAACCTGGAGACAACAGCGGTCCAAAAATTATACAGAACTTGCAAGGGACGGGTCAGCTTCGCATCCCAAGGTTATATAAGCTGGGTAATATTAGAAGCAGCAGGTGATGGAGAATAGCTTTTTGTTATCTGTTGGATTATCATGCTCAGATAGGTGGATCACGTAATGCAAGCTTCCCTGAGTGGCTCTAATTAGCCACCCATCGTTTACCAAATCTTTCAATTTTGCAAGGGCAATGGCACGGACAGTTTGCTCATTGGGCACAAATCGCCTCTGCTGTTCCGACGAGCCCTCTGGGGACTCTGCCCAGGGGACTTTGCAAACCTCTGGCACGGTGTGCCTCAGTACGGGAGGAGGACGATTTTGTGAGGTGGCAATTGAGAAGAAGTTTAACTACGTGAGTACCTGGTAGGGGTCTTCATTAGGTGTACGTTCATTCTGTCAGTGCCTGTGCCAGCATTCAACTACTAATGCGGGCCTTAAAACCAGGAGAGCATCACTTCAGGGATAATGAAATTTCATGAGGAGGAAGAATATTGACTTTAAAGGCCTGAAGCCACTAAGGCAGTGTTTTCAGACCAACTGTGACTCATCTGCTTTGTGGAAATCCAGGTTATGATTTCCAATCACAATGTTTGACGACCCTGATTATGTTGATTGAATTTTGTTACATTTCTGCAATTTTCTGTTAGATTATATTTTTAAAAATAGAGAGACATAAAGAGAGGGGGTTGCCTCCCTGAAACCACATGGAATGGAAGACTTCTGCCTAATAGCTTTTAATCCAAGCCTATGTAAATTTTAGACTGGATGATCTATGACATAATGAGATGTGTCAAGCACAAGTCATCACGCTGTAACCGAGATGCGAATAGACACTCACATCATCGAGCATGCAGCAGATAAATATTGCTATTAGAGAAGAAAGGGGAGAGGTGACAAAAACATCCTGTTCCATGGTGAGCAGTGGTCACATGTCATTGTAACGTGAGTGAGAATCATCAGGCACTTTAATCAGAGCAGCATCTGCCATTCCGAGAGCGGGTAAGCACGGCACGGAGCGGCAAGCGGCTGGTGCTCTCCTGTGTGTCTACTGAGACCTGCCCGGTAGTGCTGAGAGCAGAAGCACGTGTGGAGGGGAGAGGGGAGAGGGGAGAGGGGAGAGGGCGGCAGATACCGTTTGGGAGTATCTTCTTCTGGTTAGTACTTTAGCATCTCATACCTAGCGTGACAGATGGCATTCATTGCGCTTCCCTTCTTCGGAAAGCTGTCCTATCCATCCTGCCTGCACTGACAAGCCAAGCACACAGTTCAGATCATGCTTTGCAATCTTCTGCAGCCCATCTCTCTCCTTCCAAACTGTTCCACAGCACTGGCTCAGTGTCTTTGTCTTCTCCAGAGAATTTACCCTGCAGAAATATCTAGTAGTAAGAATTTATTTCCCCAAAAAATGGCAACTCTGGAATAACATTTAGAACAAATTAAGCCGTTACACCAATTCCTCTTTTTTTTTTTTTTTTCAATTTATTTTTCTTCTTTATGGGTCTCTTTAGTTCTCCTCCTCCTCTGTTGTTTTGTTTTGTTTTTTGGTTTTTTTTTTTCCTGCTGTTGTCATTCTCACCTTTTCATTCCAGTGAAAATGAAAATGAAATGAAAAAGGGAAGAGACTATTTGTCTATGCTTCAGTTTTAGACTTTGAAGACACGCACTTGTACACAGATCTGAACGTTCAGGTTGAAGGAGAGTTCATTGCTGTGGAATAAGCGCCAGCACTTAATACTCGAGACATGCAAACTGCCTGGTCCCTTCTCAGGCGGCTCTGAAAAGAGCCTTGCCCTGCACGGGTACGTGAAGTGGTGGAGTTAATGCACAAACCTGGTCTTGCAGGAGGCACACCTGATTTCTGTATCCGAGGACTAACTGTTCTTACCCTCTACAAATGGTTCTATTAGAGATGAACCTCTGTAAGAGACAGATACATAAAATATGACTTTATAATAAAATATGCAGGAACTATAAAGTCCACAAATACTTAGCACTCTCCAGAAGTGATCTGACAAGATTAAACTTCTTGTTATGCTATTCCCTAGTTAACAGTCCGCTTAATATTTGACTAAGCATTATTAAGAATCAAAGACAACCAGAAAATAGCCCCTAATTCACTTCAGAAAGAATGAGACCGTATTCAGATTGACTTGCACTTATTTCAAAGCTCCTGTCCCCCAGCTTCATCAAAGAGATATTTAATCTCTTACACCATCATTTATTCATGCTGCTAGCACATACAGGAAGCTGGAGCTAAGGGAAGGAGCCAGTGGCATGTACAGTGCTCATTATCAGATGGATGACTTTCAAATCCTATTACCGAGCATGAGGCTCCAGCTAGTGAAAGCAGTCATTTTTCTCTCAGGGTCTCCAAAAAGCATCTTTAAACCAGTAAATAAGTGACAGACACCCTCAGCTTACTGCCTGAACATATATAATTAGCAAAATTCCTTACATAGAGTGAAATAACCCAGCAGCGCAAGGAGCAAGCTCGCCCCTCCTTGCACACGGCAGGTCGGGGCGGGAGGAAAGGAGAACTGCGCGAGGAGCAAGTGATGCTCCAGGCAAGAGGTCGTCCGTGGAAGAGGTCTGCGTGAGAGACCCCTTGCCGCAGCCCTTGGGTGTGAGGATGGAATTCAGACCGACCCCCTGGCAGGGGCACTGCGGTGCTGGGGGTGGGCTGGCCATGGCTGCCCCCCCGGCAGAGGGCAGGGAAGGGGCTATGCACACTGCCAGACCCTGGGCGTCCGGGGCAATCCCCCATGCCCGGTGCTTGCTGTCCAGACAGGTGGAGTTCAGTCCTGAGCACCCCTAAAGGTAACAAACTTCAGTTCCTGTTACTTATACTGTCCAAAATCATGATTTTTGTCCAGCTCCAACTGATGCTGCCACAGCAGCTCACCGCCAGCCCTCCCGAAAGCAGCCCTACTCCTGCCCCTTTAACCTTCAGCCGCTGTAGACTGAGACTGTAAACAAACTGCTAAAACATCTCAGGCTCTGATTTAAGCAACGTTTTAATACTTGGAGATTAACTTCTGTGCCAATTCAGTTCAAAATAATTTTTCTTACCCACTAAACCAAAATAAAAATGTCATGCTGGAAGCTAGAAGCAGTATTTTTGTATTTCCTAAATGAGATATGCCCCATGGAGCCAGCACACACAGTTACACCACCCCCCACCCCCCCGTTACCTTCCTCAGCTGTCCCCATGCAAGTTGTGGGCCTCGGAGGTTCCCCTGTGCCACACACCCCCGCTGGGCTGCAAGTTCGTGGGCGACTCATCGGGGAAATGCCAGAAAAACAAAGTTGCAGGACAGGCACTTTCATCACACCTCTCTGTTTCTGGTGACTGGCGCATTCCAATGAAATCAATTTTGCCATGAAGTTCTTGACCTGCTCTATCCACGAGCAGACATAATCTGCTGGAAGAATAAAGTCTATCGCAAAATCAATACTACATTTTTCTGCACTTAGTTTATCTCTTTCATTGATTACGCTACTAAAAATGGTTGAGGCACAGCTACAAGAAAAGACCTAAACACTGAAGAAATTATAAGTCCATGTAGAAAAGACAATGTTCCATATCCTCAGCTGCAGGATGTCAAACTGTGTTGTTTTGTAAAAGCCCTAAAATTAACTAAAATGTTAAGGCCTGGGGATTTTTATGGGTTTGTTTGTTTGTTTGTTGTTAATGCAATACAAACCCCTGATTTTAGTTGTATTATATTATATGTATTATATGCAGATACTCCATACACATTAATTAAGCTAAACCACATTTTATCATTTTATAATTAAACAGCATCCAAAATTCTACAGATTAAAACAATTTTGAATAAAGCCTAGCTTACAGGATTAGATGATTATAATAACTGCACACAGAGAACGCCAAACTTTCTATGACTTCATAGAGAAGGGTGGGGAAAATCCAATTTAAAACTGCTTTGCCGGAAAAACTAAAAGCATTGCAATTGCATTACAAGAATCAAGAAGTATTAGTCTTTTAACAGCTAAATGAGCTGTTATCTGTAAAAGTAGCACAGAATGGTATTTTGGAATTACTATATTGAAAGCGAAAAGTTCCAGAGACAGTTTAGTAAAGAAAAATAAAAAAATAAATAAATCACTGTATATTTACAGCAAAACTTGCAGTGCACTTAAGTCTCTTTTGCATGTTTGCTCAGTTCACACCCGAAAACCCTGCCTTTTGAGGTTATTTTTCTAGCAGTCCCGAACAAAAAAAGCCAGGAGCACTCCTATGAGTGTACTCATCAGTCCCAAGGGAGGGAAAAATACCTCCCTGTTTGCAAGCCCCAATGGCAGCTGCCTGACAAACCTGCTTTACTCTGCCTGCAGTCAGCTCCCAAAAAACTCCTCCAAGTTTCCTAATAGATGTGATCACTCACACAAGCTCTCTTGAATGGAAGGACAGGCAGGCATCATCCCTATGTGACCCTACATATCTTTTTCCATATTTTTAAATTAACATGAGATTTGGTTCAGTATGTAGGTGATACAAAGATCACAAGTACTCCTGGAATCACCACTGCCTCCCTGGCTGAAGCTCTCTTACTAAAGGCTTACTAAATTACCCTAACACTAATAAGCAAAATAAAAGCTCATTAAAGTAACCACAGATTTTGCAGAGCAATCTGCATAAATTCCTCAACACAAACTCCTGCTTGTGTAGACGCAGCTAAGCTTTCTGGATTGGATTTATTCTGTGTTCTATAGTCGTAATCACAGCTACATGGCTGCAATCTGCCACAACAATAATATTCCAGGGTGGGGAATCTATGTATCTGCAAGTTTCATAATTGCCTTTTTATTGCACTCCTGGAGTTTTTAGGATTTCTAAGAAATTGATATTAAAATAACGTTCATAGAGAATATTAATCGGTTACAGCAGAGCAATCAGGGTAGGTAGCTGCCTTGAAGCGTACCACAGAGCATTCAAATTAAAGATGGCATTTGCAGGGATGACAACGCTGTAAAACCAGGCACCAAATCACCCCATCAGTCACACAAAACGCAGCTCTGAACCGCTTCCATGGCATATCACTCCACAGAGCCACGTATAAGGCTTCGCTGTAAACAAAGGTATAAACATAACAGTTTTGTCACAATTTCAGCTTCACGAAATCATTTATCTTTGTTGAGCCTCCATAATTACCTCGCAGTTGCCAAAAGCACATCACGGTGTGATAAGCAGTACAGCACACACTAAGCACTGCTCGCAGACACGTCGCCTAATTTCTCTGGTTAGAAATTCCAGACGTGGCACAAAGAGCACTGCCAGGCTCTGCTTTTCGTGAAAGACAGACCAAACTGCTCGCAATTCAAATGAAGAGTTCGAATCCCCTATAAAAGTACCGACGGTTTTTAGGTTCATTGGGCTCTCCCTGCTATAAATAAAGGTTGTTGATTTCTGCTAGCAAAAACTATGTCAAAAGAAAAGACCAAAGAAAATTTTCTAGGACTAGTTGGTGAGAATGAAAATACTGAGAAATTCCACTTCTCTAAAAGTGGAAACATTCAAACAGCATAAGAGATTGCACAGCAGACCTAAGAGGTTTGGCATCCTTTTTATAATTGGAGAAAGAGGAGACCATAAACCTGGAGAAATATCAGCTGCATAGATTACAAACTTCTCTGCATCTTCTTCCGTTTCCTAGCAGAATAGCAGGCACATACATCAATATAAATCAGCACTATATATCTGTTAAGGTAAACATCTACTGTAAATGTACTGTGACAGTCACAGCCTTTGACTTTGGGATTTCAAACGTTTTAGCCGCTGTAGACCTGCAATTCTTCATTCATTTATTTCTAACCAAGAATTCCACCCCACCCTGAACATATTTTCTCGAGAGGGTCTTAATATTCATACCAATTAATGCATGAATTCGAGCAGGTGAGTTGCTTCTGCTTTCTCCTGAGGGTGATATATTCAATTACTGCCAGCGGATGTAAGCAAGCAGGGGAGCAAAACCCATTTTTTTTTTTTTTTTATTTCTCCTCCATGCATCGCTGAGTATTTTCAACTCATTTTTATGCAGAGGTTTTGGTGTTAAAAAAATAGCTATTCACTCCCATCCAATGCAATACACTGTGCATCTTAAAAAATAATTTAAATTGCACTGGAATGTTTCTGTCTGCAGCGCCCTAGCGAGTGATGCCAGCCTGCGCTTTGGGCATCTGTTCTTGCAGGGAGACGGAGCGTTCAGAGCACGCATCATGCCAGGTCATGCGCAAGAAGGTTTCAAAGCATCAGGGCACAATTTGCACAAATGAGGATCCTTGGGAGTTTAGTGCCTGATCTAAGAGCAGCTAAACGATTATCAAAACATAATAGCCGGTCTTCAAATTCCTGGTGTTTAGAATAACACTGGAATCCGCCACCGAGCTCGGCCAAGTTCAGGAGCCAGTGGAGCCCCGATCTCAACGAAGGAATTCTGCCTCCCGGAGATGATGTACTGTTCTCTTGAACCAAACAGAGCTAAGTCACGCTTACACTGAATGCATATAGACTTTTGTACATGAGGACCCTTGGGCAGCCTTGTGCCTTGAAGAATTTCCTACTTGTGTTTAACGTCATATTTTAACCCCTCGTGGCAAGCTCCCTGGTCCTAGTCTATGACAAAATGAATATAGTGAACTTGCATGGACCCAAACTTCAGAAAACTATGCTGTGAGCTTCAGCCAGGGCTGACGGAGGTCAGAAGCAGCCTTTCCCTTTCCCCCGGAGGCTACGACAGCTACGGAGCAGTTTGGTCCGCAGGGGACCTCAGGAAGTCTCTGCTCCAGCCTTCTGCTCAAAGAAGGGTCAGCGTTTGGTTCTGGCCAGGCTGCTCGCAGCAATCGGAAAGCCACCAAGAGCAGAAGCTCCAGAAGCCCCTGGGCCAGTGCTCAGTCATCCTCACAGTCAGGATCTGATCCTCTAGAACCCCCGCTCCTCCGCTTCACGGCTGTCATCTCTCCTTCTCCCTCTGTGCACCCACCTGAGCAAGAGCCTAGCTTCGGCGTCGTTGGCCTCCTCGCCGTTACTGGAAGGCTGCTGCTAGCTGCCCCTGAAGCTCTTTCCTCTCCAGGCTAAAAAAGCTCAATTCCGTCAGCCTCTCCCGCAGGAGAAGTGCTCCGATTGCCTGGGAACATTGGCATATGCACAGCTTATTACATTCCTGATTTGCTTTCCTAATAATCTGTTGCTCAGCCGACTTCATTCTACAGCCTTACAACTTAGAGGTGGTGGAGCATGCTAACACTTTATTTTCTTGCCTTTTTTGAAAAATCAACAAGGTCCCACTGTGGTGATTGCATAAATTACCATATCTTCATGGAAAATGTTTCAGAGAGTTATTTCAAAATGACAGGTTCTGGGCTTTCCAGAAATCTGCACCAATATATTTCTCTATGCCCTGAATGGGATGGGGTCACATGCGTGGCTGATGTAAGCTGTCATAGCACCATCACTCTTACAGCACTTCATTATTCTTTACTCCAGCTAAGGATTAGACCAACGGTTTCTCGTAGGAGGCTAGCCAGCATTTCAAATCACAGTCTTGTTATTTTGGCAGCTTATCTCTGTGTACAGAAACCAATTATTGCTGGAATGCATTCATTTCTTGTTCAGCTTTATTTTAAAGATTTAGCAACACCTTTTTTCCACTGCTGTTCCTAGACTGCTTAAAGAACACCACAGCAGAATAACCAGAAGGATTCATGCTGGTAAAGAAAAAATGGTGGGCATTTTCTTTTGAGCATTAGCACACAGAAATCCTTACTTAAATGCCTAAGGATGCACAAGTCATCTGCTTACATGCACTAAACAGGAAAATCCCATGTTCTTCAACATCATTTCAAGTTTCTGTTCTCCTAAAAATCCCCCAGTCCAGACCTCTGGAAATGCAGATCTTCAAAGAGGTTGCACAAATGGAAAGGAAGGGCACTTCATTAACCAGGCTACCCTGAACCATGGAGCCAGATACAGGTGGAGAACTGTTAAATAAGTACTTTGAACATGAGTGAAAACTATGTTAAGTTTATTCCTTGAACACTTAGCCAAGCAAAAGCCATGGCATCATGGCAGAGAAACAGTGTCAAACCCAAAGGAAAGAATCTGAGAAGTTATAAGCTTCATCCTCCTCTCATAATTCATTTTCGTATTTGGGGAAAGAAAGGCAAAGTCTAAATAGCATTTGCAAAAGTTTCATCTCTCTAATAATTTTATCAGTCTGCTGCATTCTTAGTGTAATAGAATTTCCTTTTTCTCTGTACTTCCTTGAAGTCTGAGATACTGTTCCCAGTGTGACTGAACAACAGAATTAAATATCAGCTGAGCTCAGTTGGTTCAGTTGCACAGTCCCTTTCCTTCCCAAGATTTTTTTTTTTTTCTGTGACTTTTCATTTTCAACTCACTCAGACTTTAAGCAAAAGCACAGAATGTTTTTAACACATCTGGATGGAAAGTAAGTAAAAGCTATGCTATACACAGACAATGTTAACACAGAATTCTAGAAACGTTTGTTTGGGCAGCTGGTATTTGAGAAAACTGGTTCCTATTTTGACCTTTGTCCTAAGCTCCCTGGAGGAACCAGCATTCTTCTTTCTTGTCTTTTCCACTTCTGTGGTGAAGTGGGGTGCTGAGTACTTTGGGAAGACCAAGTTCTTTCTGTGTCCCTTCAGAGGACAAACAGGCAGGTTGCTGATGCAGAGATGCGATCGAAGCGTCAGTCACAAGCCTGTGGAGAAGTGGGAGATGTTCTCTAGGGAGAATCTGCGGCTATAGAAAGCTGCTGGAATAAAGAAGAGAGCCTGACATGATCTTCCCTGCTCAATATAATGAACCAAACATGTTTGATTCTCAAGTCCTTCTTCTCTTTCGCTTTTATATATGTGTGCGTATATATATAGATGACACAGAAGAAAAATTTCCTTGAAAAATATTAAGCTTGTGCAGTTTGAAATGGAAATGTTCTCATGAACTCTGGGCTGGGCTGGTTTGATGCCCAGATGCTTTGATGTGTGTTCGGATCAGGGTAGTTCTGCAACTTAAAACCAGTTCTACCCATTTCTCTTTTGTTTTACTTTCTTTATATACGGCTGCACGTGTCCCACCTTTGAAGAAGGGGAAAAGGACTGTCTGATCATGGAAGAAACCAGCAGGGAAATTCACATTTAGATGCCAATTACTGTTACATGAAGAACTACCCAAGTGATGGTATAATTCACCTGCATCAATTAGCAAGACAGAAGCAACTGCACAGAGCTTGGACTATGAAAAGAACATAAGACCACTCATGTAGAACTGTTTTACCAGCACCAACACATGGTGCTAGCAAGTAAAATACTCAAGTGGTCTGATGGATAATACTTGTTGCTCATATATCCTGCAGTGCTTCTGCCCTTGCACTAGTACACTGATCCACAGAGATAAGGGAAGGCAAAGCTGCATGAGCTGAAACAGGTTGACATACTGCTGTATGATGTAATATAATTCAACATAAAGTTCACCCTTAAAAAAAACAAACACACCAACACCTTGTCAGTCCTGTTGCTGTTAATACCATTAGTTCGGTTTCTTACACAGCAGTGAAGCCCTCCTCTCCCTGCCATCAAATTGTTTAGAAAAAAAAGTTATCTGTGAAATACCTGAAAATCCATGCACATATTTAACGAAAGGAAAACAAGTCCCTGTCTACACGAAACACAAGAATTTCAGAAAGCAAGCTTTTCCCATGCTGTGCAAAGGCTACGTGATCCGCAGTTGAATGTATTTATAAGTGACTGACATGTCACCTTTATGATTTGAAATGAAAACCCATAAATTGTGTGCTAAGTATTAACTTAAGAGATAAAATACTAGTTTAACCACAAATGAAGCAAAAGAAAAAGGAGAGAATACAACACAGAAAGTGACTAAACAAGAGTTCACATCAAAAAAATCTGTTCAAAATACATCACGCCTGCCGGGACGGAGCCAAGGAGCGTACCTGCCCCCAGCCCCCTGCCGCCCTCGCCATACGAGCCCCGAGCTAACACCTATCCTCGCCAGGCTGAATTGCACGGAGGTGCCCAACTGGTAAAACACCCAATTCCCCTATTTCGAATACTGCTTTGAAATGTTACAGAAAACACAAGATTCGCACTTTAACACCGTGAGCTGAAATGTCAGGTTTTCAGCAACTGGCCGCTCCGCGTGCAGGCGGCGGGACCTGCTTTCCCGTGTGTGGATTGTCCTGGGAACACCAGGGGAGCAGCACACGGGGGCGGCGAGCAAAGAAACCAGGAGAGAGGATATTTTTCCTACCCTCATGGAAATGTAGGGTTTCAATTGTTTTCAAATGCCACTGGCTCCAACACACCCTTCATCAACCTTAACAAGACAGAAACAGGTTCTGCTACCGGGCTGGAGTGGTTAAAGAAAGCCGGGAGCCACACTGACCAGGGCTCCCGGCAACATCAGGCTGGGGCGAAGGATGCTGAACCCCACGCTCGTGCTCCCCGAGACGTTTCATTTCATTCTCATCAGGCACTACAGGCTTCCTGAGCTACAGCTAATTATACAAGATTTATCTGTACAAAAACATGAGGATTAGGCAGACCGGAAAGCAGCTAAAATTTATTTGGAGGTTCTGTTTAATAAAGAGGTATAAAAAATAGGATTTGTACAGAAACAAATAATTTCTGAAACATGTATCTAAAGGCAAGGGGGGGAGGGGATTAGCATTCAGGTTTTTTTCTTTTCTCCCATCCTTTCATGCTGCTGCCAGGGAAAAAAAAAAAAACCAAACAAACAAAAAAAACAACCAAACCAACCAAAAAACCCCGAAAAAGCGATATGGACTTGTGATGCAGCAAGGAGTTGTTACTTCTGGTGAACAGGAGACTGCTGCTCCTCCCCATTGCTCCCGAGAGCCACGTGCTCCTCACAGAGCTAAGATCAATTCTTTCACCAGTGTGTACTGTACACCAGATGTGTAGTTCATGAGGAGGCCAGTCCCCACAGAGCGACATCAAACCCCACTATTCAAAACCTGAGACGATAAAAAATAGCACTAAGGAAGCTAATGTTAAACTGCAGTCCATATCAAAGCTCTCCCCACTTTCACCGGGAGTGGGATCAGGATGAAGATACGCACAGATGATAACATATGGGCACGTAAAGGTCAACACAGCTCCCACCGCGTGAGCTAACTAAACCCATTTACACCGTAGGAATGGACCTGAAACCTCTGGCATCACACAGCACCTCCATGCACAGGTTCATTTCTTTTTACAACTAATAGTAGCTGTGTGAGCAGCTCCTTCACTCATGCTGGGCAAGACTATGACTCTCCCATTTATTGCAGTGAGAGTTGAGAACACCACTGGCCTTTTTTTATGTTTCTCTTTACACCTTGGGTGAGAAATTCCTGCTATAAACATTTCCAAAACATAGCTTTTAATCTTAACCTTATATTTTACTCCCCTTAATTTTGGCAAAGATAGCTTTTAGTCTTATTTCTTTAAAAACAACTTCTTCCCAAACTCTCCCCCTGTATTAGTCTCTCCCGGAGTTTCTTAGTAACATTAATTAGTTATTGTACATCAGTCCTAATCTGCGATACACGTAAAGAGACCTCAACAGCACTTCATCACTTCTGTTTATAGCTCATTTGCATGACAGCTTTGTAATAAATCAGTCTCAAGACAAGTACGTTTTGCAGGTTAAACACATACACCAGAACTTAATTCATCACCAAGTTTTCCATCATATTTACATTTCATCATCTGAGGAAATAATGCCGTGTGTCTCCATTTAATTTGCAAGAGCGTAGCGCTCCTCCTGAAAGATTTGCAGTGGCTCCTACATGCACTGGAGCCACAAAAAAGTGATTGCACCCTTTTTTCAGCACTTGCTCAGCATCTCAGGCAATGAGTTCTTGAAAAGAAGCTCCGCCACAGGATGACACATAAAAAAAAAATATAGATGAATAATGGCACAAATACTATAAAAAATATCTATCGTTCACCCTCCCTTCTTCACTAGTATTTAACATTTTGATGAACCGAAATTGGAAAAACTACAAATAGTTGTACCGGAAACATAACAATTTGAAGCTGATTTTATAGGCAGCTGTTTGCTAAAAGGTATATTTATGGCATTATAATTATCTTAGAAATCCATTTGCGGGTGGAAGGTCTAATATTTCTTCTCCATTTAGCCTACAAGCTCTGGGAAGCAAGGACCGCCTGGGCCTTTATTCTGTATGGTACTTATAGTGGGAACAGAGAGAGATTGATAAAAAAAGATGATAAAGCCAGCTTTGCACAGATAGCCTTAATAAAAGCAGCCGCGGGACCCCTTTCTGCCGGGGACAAGACACTGTGCTCTGGGTGCCCGGTGCAGGAAATCTGCGAGGAACGCGCTCCCAGCTGCAACTGGCAGTGGGAAAAGCAGTTGCAGTTTGTCACCAGCCACCAGTGCAGCCAATATGGGGTTAGGGGACGTCCCTGCCCGCGCCCACCACCCTGTGCGGGCAGCGGCTGCCTGGGCAGCTGGCGGACACCGGCCGAAGGGTCCGTGGGGCACCGACCCCCTCCCGCGGGATGGGCTCTGCGCACAGCGGGTGCGGGGGGCATCTGCCCCCTTGCCGGGCACAGCCGTCCGGTACCAGCGCCCACCCGTGCCCCGAGCTGGGGGCTGGCCCCGCGTCCAGCCCGTGGTGGGCTCTGGGGCCACGTGCTGGGAGAGCGAACACAAGCGCTCTGCTCCCGCGGCTCAGCACCAGCGTCTTCTCCCCAGCCGTCACAGATTCTCCTCCTCACCACTGCTGGGCTGCTCCTCCTCCTCCTCCTCCTGGCTGTTGTTGGGCATCTTGGCAGAGTTCTTTCTCCTCTCCAATACCCAAAGGGCTGGTGTGGCACAGCCACCTCTGCCGCTGCTGGGGGTCCCACACAGCACGCTGCTTCACATTGCTTGCCAGCCAGAGAGCGGTGGGGCTGCCGTCATCACGCCGAAGTGGCCTTTCACCAGAAGCTTCCCATTGTTTTAATTCTCTCTCTCTTCCTTTTACGTCTTGCTACATGGAAGATGCATCTTTTTCTGTAGCAGCTCTTTTTTTTTCCTGTCATGCTGCCTCACCACAAATCCTCTGAATTAAACACCATGTCATCTGTGCATCTGGAATCGTTAAGGCTCTCACTGCTGGTATTTCCGTGTGGCTAAAGTAATTCTGTCAGCAGAAAATTGTCCTATCCTTCCCAAGGCACATCCCAGCAGCTTAGGGTGCAACAGGGAGTCACCTCGTCCTGGTTATCTGCTGGAACTGACACTGTCATGGTCTCTGCATGACCTGCACCTCTCCACTGGCACAGAGGTGTTCGCTGTTTCTGATTGAGCAGCTGTTAAAAACAGTAACTTTAGCATTTTGAGCCTTCAAGTGTTACAGTGGCTGTATAAGACGGTGCCTGCTTGCAGCCTGGAGCATAGAAGCACCTCTCAAGAAGTCCTTGCAAAATCAGATGAGCTTCTCTAATAGCTCACCCCATTTTTCTTCTTTTTAGCATTTAATAAATTGTCCACTTACTGGAGTGTGGCAGAAAACCCAGCAGTAGGTGCAGGATAATTGCACCAGGTTATCTTTTTAAAATCTCAGTTAAAGAAAGGATCAGCAATGCCAAATCAGGAAGCAAAGAGAAAAAATAATTTGATCGTTTTCTAGTTTTATGTTTCTCATTTGTTTCAGTTCAATCAAGAGTCACAGAAAAAAGTAGTTTGGATTTAGCTGGGACTTTGCAAGGGTCATAAAGCCATTGGCAGGTGGTAGGATCTAGGGTTCCTGCATCGTACTGAACACCAGTCAATACTGATGAGCTTTGGGTACCTCACCCCCTGAGGTTCAGACACACAAATTGGACACTTAGGATAATATGCAACATGAACTGATCCATCTCCCTCTCTCCACAAGCACCCTCACTTCATGGAAAAAAAACCAACAAACAAACAAACAAACCCAAAGAGACAGATAATCAGCCTAAGTTGACAGGGAAGTGCACTAAATGAAATTCCTCATGCTTTCCACATGTATCATACGTGTGGTGTGAGGGTTGGTAACCCTCATTAGCTGTTCTGGAGGAGCAACCTCACCGCGTGCAGCAAAGCCCCTGTCGCTGCACTTGAAATAGGCAGGGCTGATGTGCGTAAAGCAAGATACAGCATCAAAGTCACATCAAAGTTTAAATGCAATCCAAAAGATTTCAAGTATCGTCTCTCTGGAGTGCCCTGCACAGAAACACAAGCTTCTGCACTCATCATGCAGGACAGAGAACCTCAGGCAGCATTTTGAACTTTCAGGTCTCTAATACACTTTTAAGAACTTTTGTCTAAAAGGTACTCCCCTGAAGGGGGAGTTGTCAAAAGACAATTTAATTTGCAAATCAATTCAATTATTTTTAAAAGCCAGGTTTCACCTCCCAAGCAGCTCCAACATAGTTCTTTCTCCTTATGATATGACAATACAGCCCTTATCCAATTACACGATCAAATGGCATTCTTGCTGTTAGATTTCCATCTCCCACCACAGGTTGTTGAAGAGATTGTAGAGGAAAAGATTGCTTTCTATTTGATCTTTCCATTTTTGCTGCCAAGATGGAAATATTTATAATCAAGAAGGTAAGAGGCAAGTGGAAGGAGCAGCGAACGCTCCCTAGAGTGCTGATCATAATGCTGTACACCAGCAGCACGATCAATAGGAAAACAAGCAAAGAACAGACAATCCTGTAACAGATGGTGGGAGACGGAGAGAGCAGCCAGCGCTGCTCTGCGTGGAGCTGCGTGCCGTGCAGCGGCAGCAACCAGCACAACCAAGGGGCAATGAAAAGAGACCCTCCCCTGCCATAACCATGGGTCACAGCTACCGAAGAGGTACTGAAGAATGTGCAAATAACATGCTAGAGGTGACGCTGCAGGGGATTTACACATGCTGCTCAGCACAGACACATAAACACACAAAAGATGTCCCATTCACTGCAGATTCCACCAGCGCAGGGAGGGAGAGGTGGGGGAGCCCTCTCCCCATCTGGGCATCATCTGACAAACCCCAGTGAGGCTCAGAGCATGGCTTTGTAACTTGAGCGAACTAAGAGAGCTGATGATTTTTGGGTCAGAAAACGTGTGTTGTAAATAATGAAATAAAGCCAGGAAAGAACAGGCAGAGCTGAAGCTCAGTGACGCAATGAAGATTTGAGCAGATACAGCTGCAGTTGGAACATTAAAATTTTCAGTGCTGTGCTGGCATTTCTCAGCTCCTGGTAAAAATAGCACGGCTGGTGTGGTTACCAGGGACTGCAAAAACCGGTGAGAAAGTTCCAGTGTTGAACAGGTATTAAAAATAAAACAGCTCACTGGGAGAGCGGATTGAAAAACCACGGGGAGAAGAGTGAGGTTTGCATGTGTGAGGCGAGTGGCAAAATGCTGTGAGAAGGCTGGGAGAGCAGTTTGGGGCTGCACGTTCTGCACTCGCTTTAAGAGAAGAGCTACAGCAGCCGCTGCCCCGTGACCGGCCGTGCCGTGCGGGCACTGTGGTCTCTGCGGCCGGGTGATATGGTCCACAGCGTGCTACAGCACAGCTAACAACCGCGTGACGTCCATCAACGTAAGCTCCTGGCTTGGGGTTAAAAGATCGGAGGCCCGATGCCCACTTCTGACAGCACACCTACCAGGAAAGCGCAACGTAAACTTTTCCACCCCGATTCCGCCAGTGCATCAGCCCTGAAACAAATGCTGTTCACATTGCATTGGACAGACAAGGGGCAAGAACCTAGAGAAGAACCTATAAATTTCCATATATACACACATTTTTGTCTGAGAAGTTGTAAAGTGTTAGAGCAACTCGCTCCCTGCCTTCATGTCTACTTAGCAGCAGCTGATGTTGCGTGGGTCAAGCCTTTCAATCAAAGAATGCAGAAGGTACTGCAACTTATTAACTGGCATGTACAGTTGAAAGACAGTTCAAAAGAGAGAAAATCATCCTGCTGAATTGAAAAATAAGGCCTGAATGCCTTAAGTGTATATTACTCAATTTCAGCATCATCAGAAGGAAAAAATATACAGTGTTTTGTGAGACTTGTTGCAGAGAGTTAATACATAAAGGTTTCGAAGTATGCAAGGGGTCCTGCTGAATTAGAGTACTCACAGGAGTTATGGTGAGTTCAACTCACTTTCAGAAATACTATCAAGAGCACCGTTAACCCTGCTGCTCACAGCTTGACCCCCAAAATCTCATGAAAGCATGTAAAATGCTGTCAACAGTAGCCTTTTCTATCACTCTAAAAATGTACCTTATTGCACCGATGCTGGTTTTCAACACAAATGTATTCTAAAAGCAACCAGGCAGCTACCTCAGGATTCAAACCATCACCTTCCCTAAGCAGATAAACCATGGAAAGCAGAGCTGCATGTACACACGGAAGCTGGAAGCAGGATTTTGGTGGCTTCTGAAGCAAAAGGAAGACCAAGAGGGAGATCCACGCTGTTCCCAGTGCGCCGCAAGAAGCTAACAGACCACCTGAACTATGAACTATGAGAGCGGGTCTCAAAGGACTAAAACATGGGCAAAGTCATACCTTTGAATATGTCTTAGAATAAATAAGCTGAACCAAAAGTTTTCCAGAAATAGAGTAGCAGCTGAACCCTGTGAAATTGTGACTTGACATCTTTTGAAGCTTGTGAGGCTGACCACATCATATTACTAAATCTCACACAGCAGAAGCAAATAATTTCCAACATAAAGCGTGGCGAATGTCACAGGACGAGTCAAGGTGGTTAACAGCAAGGCACTTGGCCAGGGGTCCTCAAACTTTTTAACCAGGGGGCCAGAGCACAGATTAAGTGGCAGGCAGTCATCTGCAGCTGCTTGGTTTCCCACCCAACCCCCGGCGGGGGGGTGTCTCTAAATACCGGGGGGGGGGGGCAGCGTGAGGACCCGGGGGGGCGTAGGCAGCCCGTG
>JAVJGJ010000061.1:64607826-64640333 GCA_035590215.1 Microhierax caerulescens | reverse complement strand
GCGGGGGGGTGTCTATAAATACCGGGGGGGGGGGGCCGATTGAGGACCCTGGGGGGCGTATCCAGCCCGTGGGCTGTAGTTTGAGGACCCCTGCACTTGACATTGCCTCCCTGCTCAAACATCCCCTCGTACCTGGATCACTTTGGAAAACAGCTTTAAGTTCCAGAGCAGAAGACAGGCGTGAGCTCGTGTCCTCAGCTGCCTTAGCAAGATGCTCTCCCGGTTCTGAGTTGAGGTACAGGAATCGCGATCTCCAGCCTCCGCCTCGGGCCTTTGGCAATACAAGGCTTTCTGCAAGGGGCTGCTTTGCACATCAGCACAAGTCATTCCTGCTGTGCCTCGCACTTGTTACTTCTTTTGTCCTAGCATGAGCATATTCCAGAGCTATTGCCACTGCAGCAGGATTCAATTAGCCTTCTCCCTCCCCACACCCTAATTCTCCCCTTTGCTAATTCTCTAGCCTGGAATAGCAGATGCCTTCCTATCAAAACTTGCAGTGCAGAGTGCTGACATTTAGAGATAAACAGAAAAGCACTAGACAAGCAGCTAATTCTCATCTCATCCTGCTCAGAATTTCGATTACAATTTTCTTTTAAGATGTCTATCCACAGCACTAGTATAGAGATATGTCAGACATGCAGCCCTGCTAATAAAAAGACAACATCACACTTTGCATGTCAAACAACAGTGTAGATAGGTTTAGAAATTTCACAGCACATGTAAAATCCTATTAACCACACCACCATTTGAAGACCCAATTTGAAGCTGCAGCAAAAGCTATTCTCCAAACTGATTATGGCATTACAGAATATGCTTATCCCTCTAGGTCTGAAGATTTTATTTATTTAAGCTCCCTGTCCCCAGAGGCCAAAATTCAGTAAACTTTGCAGCAGGCATAATAATTAGACATGCAAGAGCAAGAGCCTGGCACCCCACATACTCCCGCTGCATAGCCTTCGTCCCATGCTCGCTTCCCAAGCGCTAAAGCACGTAATCAGGCTTAAGCATATGAGTGCAAGCCTTTAAACCCATCGTCATTTTAGGCACACAGACAGCCCCCGGGGTCAGGGAAAGTGAATATCTACAGAAAATAACAATACGGTGCATTTCTTACTGCTAAGGTTCAAATCACACCAGGAACGGAGAAAAAAGCACCAGGCTGGCTGGCTCACAAAGATTGTCTCTTTGGTAGCAGACAAGCGTAACCCCAGTCTGTGCTCAACCCAAAGCCTCTCCCAGATTTAGAGCTCATTAGGACAACGTATCCAAGAGCTTAACACATCTCCCATCTACCCGTCCATCAGCTTCGGGTTTTGCAGGAACCTTGCTCTAAACAAGGAGGGGGGAAGGATGGGCAGCGGCAGTGCGTGGATGCGCGTGCTGGTCAACAGAACAGTGCTTCAACAGTGATTTGCAACAATCCTCATCAAAACTGTGAACATATTTCATCTGATCTCAAACTCATTCACCCTTCGGTCTCTCACAGTTGCCGACCACTAGGATCTGTGGAGCTTGTTCTACGCAGAACAAGAAAAACAACAATGCGATAAACAATTCAGCCTTATTGATCAACACATTTAATGCAACACAAAAGCCACTGGTAAAGGCATATCTTAGGTCTGAATTAACACTAAACCCATTATTTTTTTTCAGTAAGCCGATGCCTGCTTTTGTGGAGTGAGAATTCCATTACTTAGTGGTAAAAGAAAGCAAAAAACCAGTGAGTAGCACTGGGGAGATTGTCTAGTAATTTCTGTGCAAGGTTTCACACAAACGCCATCCTCACGAGGACTTACTGCAAGGGAACAAATGGCAGCAGAGGCGACTGGTACATGCAGTGTTGCCGTCAGAGTGATTAGGACCACTACCGAAAGCCTACGTTGAAAATCTGCTTCCTCATGGTTGCATTTTTGTTTTAAAGGATGTACTGAAGCCATTGTAAGGTTATTCTTACCCTCAATAAAAGCAAACTATACACCAACTGCAATATTCCCATCCACATGAAACTCCCTACTATGGAAACAAAAAGCTGGTAAATTACCCTGTTTGCAACGGGGTACATCCCAGCTGGAAACTTACAGGTTTGTAAAAGGATCTCTTGGAAGACTCCTGCCATTAGCACCCCCAAACACGGCATTCAGGGGTTCTGACAAGGACGTGCATTTCCCCTCCAGCCCAGCCCGCGGCCAAATGGCCACAACATGGTTGTTCCCCAGCAAGACGTGGCTTGGCGTGTGCCTGGGAAGTGGGCAATGAGGTACAGACACTGGTCCAGTCCAGCAGCCTGGCTCCGTGCAGTGCTTCAGAGACCCTGGATAAGCGTGCCCCCGAGCACACCGGCACTGGGAACGCTGCTGCCTTGCTGGGACAGATGCACGTGTGATGGGAGGAGTGTGAGGTGGCACTGCCGGTCAATAGCACAGCAACAAGCAAAGCCTTTTCACTGACCCACACAACTACATCCACTCAGTTCAGCCGCCCGTGTCCAAATACATCTTCCAAAGCTCTGGCTGACAGCGGAGGCTTCCTAAAAGGCCATTGATACACCACTGCTAGCAAAGCCTTGAGGGATGGTCCTGCCTCTGGTAGAGCTTATCACCTATCTGAAGGCGTTTGGAAGTCCCCTATTCATTCCTGACAGACTGTGGCTGAGAAATGTTCCTGAAAGCCAGCCTGTGTGCCCGTGGGGTAGACCGGGCTGCGTACACAGCACACGTACTGGCAAAAGATTTCCCTAAGGGCTATAAATCCATGTAATTTCTCCCCTCCGCTCCTTGCCTCAAAGCGACACTTGGAAAACTCTGCTCTACTAGCAACCTACCCAAGACATTTTTCAAGAGGGCTCTGAACAAACACCAAGCAATAAAAGCTGATTTGCCAAACAGGCCAAATGGTGTTACCTCTTTGGCTGCTGGAATTATAAAGTGCCTTGCTGTCATACAGAGACAAACGAAGAGCTTTTACCCTACTTGTGCAGAGGTACCAGGCTTATCCCAGCCAAGGAATAACTGCTTTTATTAAACACACTTGTTAAAATACCAGCAGCATCTCACTATGCCAGAGCAGGCGCCGAGGAAGCGAAAGCCACCGGCTCATACCCTGGATTTCATGATAATCCCAACTTCCCCTCCGGTTCAGTAAAATATTTGCACCCAATCTACAGGAAGGGTTTTCTGGCCACATTATATGCATAGAATATATCTTGTGTTAATTCTATTGGGTAATGCCTGAAGTCAGAACGATCAGCATTTAAGGGTGTCATAGGTATTTTCCCCCCAACAGTTTAATATATTTCCACCAGAGCATTCATGTCATTTCTCAGGTACCATAAAACATACCTCCACCCTACATGCTGGTGTTTTGTAGTGAATACGTATATCGGATCAGTAGAAATTAGTATTTTAGCCCAACTCAGTAATTTTCAATGAATCATCACCCTCCTATGAATACCATGATACTATTTAGGTATGGGATTTCTATGCTTTAATGTTAGGGTATACAACAGCTAGCTGTGTGTACTTGAGACTATATTCAGCTCAACAGCTGTCCATGTGTAGTTGTAGTCTACGAGCTTGTACTGGGGAAAAAAAAAAAAAAAAATCAGGTAAAGGAACATTCCTTAACAGCAGCCATCACGATATTTGCTGTATCAGTAGCAGAAGCAGGGTATTGCATGAAGAATAAAATACTGGTGCCCCACCTTGCGCACCAACCTTTATGCAGGGCTCCAGACTAGTCAGGTTTGTTGGGGAGAGGAGGTAGATTCAAGTAGAATGTAACTTAATAGAAATACCAGCGAGAAGACCTTTGCACACCTTTAGCTTAAAGCACAAGCAGTTTGGTTGAAGCCAGAGATTTCATCTCCAACACACCTTATGGGTTTTCTCCAGGATAAGCCCTTTTCCAGTCCCCAAAAACGTGGGACTTCTCTAATTCTTCTATTTCCCCCAGTTCTTTTGTTAATAAAACTTTAGCATACCCTCCCCACACGCCTGACCTCTCTCTACTTCTCTCATTTAAGCATCTTCTGAAGCTTTAACTATCAGGCTAATTATGTTAAAGCCAAATTCACCCCCATCTAACCACAATTTTGAAATACACTAAGAGGAAACTGCTGTTAATTAAGGTGAGACCCTGACAAAAGGAAGAACAAGTTTACCTACAAGAAGGCAATTAGGACATTCTCCTTCCACTTTCCCAATACAACTTGTGAAACAAACATGAGTTTTGCTGCTGATTACAGACATCATAAACAAACATGGCTCTCGGGTTTCCAGGTGCAGTTTTATGCATCACTTCAGAGCACTTAGCTGAGCATCACTGCTTGACTCCACGAAGTCCTGCCCGCTCCCCGCTCCTGCAAACCCTCCTGCAGAAGCACCATCACTGCTGGTCACGGAAACCGTCTGGCCTTGCTTGGCTACACATACCTGGTAACAGTGAAAAACTCTGTACCGTGCTGTTGCATCCAGCAGTTTCTAATTGCAGAAGACTTTGCCTTTGCTAGTGTGTCTTCATCCCCACTGACTAATCCAGGCTGGATTTTCCAAACCCCCCAGAGACACGGGATTCAGGTTTCTAAGGCAGCCCTGAGCCTCCTCGCACCCCGCTCCCACAGCATGCACTTTGCCTTTTCGGCGGTTGCTGCAGGGAATGGGTGGGTAAGCATGTTGTGCTAAGCAAGAGCATCATCAGGACTTGCTTTTAACCCAGAACTTTGAGCAATCAGTGAACATGAGGTTTTAGGTGTCTTTGACATGTTTGCCAGTGCAAACTTCCCAGGTGAGGATTTATGCTAAGGCAATCTCAGGATTACATGAAAACTGAACAGGAGTTTAGTGAATGGCAGTGATGCCTAGATGTTGGCCTTCGGTACATAAATGCTTTTCCACGTATTGTCATCTGCCAGGGTATTCAGCTCTAAGTCATTTGCACGTCTTCTTTTCCCAAAGGTAGCTTAAACCCTCAGGATCCTCATTTCCATCAATGCCAATGGAACTTGGGCTTCTCAGAGGTTTCCACCTCTGTTTTATGTGTGAATCTTCAAACACTGCTTATGTCTGAGGTGCCGTACTGTCCAACAGCAGACAGCTAGGTACCCTTTAAAAGACACATCCAAACCCAGGCAGGTGGAGAGTGCATGAAAGGCAAGGAAAAGAAATCAAACTTTGGTGCCTAAAGAGGTGACCTAGCCAGACACAAACATCTGGACGCATTTCTCTAACACCTCTAAACATTAAAAGAAAAAAAAAAAAAACAAAACCAACCCAAAACAAAACAAAACCCAAAAAACCTCACCCGTGTCTTTTAACTTATCCCACTACTTCTAGCTAAATCCATTTTAAAATTACATCCTCAGCACTTGTACCCTTCACACACTAGTAGCTGATTATCGCAGCCACTCTTAGTCACTGTTTATCCAGTTGAAACATTTTGTTCTTTTAATCTTTCTCCCCAAGTTCTTCAAGCTCCTTAATCATTTTTGTTGTACATCCCTGGATTCATTGTAATACACAGCTTGCTGGCATTTTGGTACTTTTGATAATAACACTTGTAAGTTAATAGAGTCATGCCAAGAATGAATCTGCCCAATTTTACAGAAGCATTTTTAAGAGGCCAAAAATCTGTAATCCCTCTTCAAACGACATTGGTAAGACTGCACCTAGGCTTCTGCATTTGATTCTACATCTCTAAATACTAAAACTTGTAGGGAAATTAACGACTTCATTATCTCAACAGAGTTAAAAGATGGATTGCTCCCCCACACTTCTTGCCAGCACGACACACTACAGACTTGAGCTAAATTGGCTTTCCTCCAAAACCCTCAGATTTCGTTCCTCCCCACCTGCCCCCCAGATTTCTGACAGAGTTGCTGCTTTCCAGATCTCGGCTCCCACCTGGTGCTCGAGCCCCACAGAGGAGCTGCACCTCGGGAAGATCGCACCAGCAGGGGAACCTTGCCCTTCCCCAGGCAAAGACTGTGCATCAGCTTAGCTTTGACATACACGATGTAACACTTGAATAAAGAGAGGCTCATTTTGTGTGTCTTCAGCTTTTTAACCTTTCTGGTGATGCCTTTGTAAAATTATTTTACCTTCACATGATTTCCAAAGCGGTTCAACAAACTTTGTGCTCCACACAGCGGTAAGTGTCCCTAAGGGTGGACACCTGGATGCCATCTGAAGAATGCATTCGTTCATGCACCTGCACACTGCTTACTCAAAAATAGCTAACCCAAACAATCAAAAAAAACCCAAAACAGGGGCGCCTGGAGGAAAAAAAACCCAAACCTCTTGGCTGTCCTAGCTGAAAACACAATCGTGCCTCACAATACCCATTTAGATTCCAGAAAGAATGTGTTTTTAGAGGCAGCGCACTGAATCACACAAGCAGCGAGCAGGCTGCTTGAGGCTGTCCATTTCTTCTGGCTGTCAAGGTTTTTCAGTTTTGTTTTATAGTTTCCTTTGGCTCTATAAAATACTTCGACACACTGCCGCAGACCTCTGGCTTGCTTTCTGTTCCATTTTTTTCTGACTAAGTGAGATGCCACTTTGAAAGGCATTGAGGCATTGCTGCTAAATTACACCCACCGTTTGTGCAGACAAGCATGTAGTGGATTTACTCCCACTTACCAGTCCAAGATTTAATTCAGTTCAGACTTGGGAGAACGCTGGTGACAAAACCCCTGTGCTAGACCAGACAGAGGAGCCCAGGAGATGCGCGGAGCGCCCTGCCCTTGTGTTCCGAGCACACCTTCAGTTCCGTGGGCGGCTCTCCTCTTCATCTGTCTTTTGATGACTTTGACTGTCCTATTTTTAAAGAGAAGTTGACACTATTATTAATCACATTAATTCATTTTGCTCCTCAAAGGTTCACTTTCACTGTAGTTGCATCTGTTTAATCAAACATCCAGAGGGGCAGAAACCCAGCCGCCTTGGCGTAAATTCAGGTGTCACCCTACAAAAATTAATTTTCTCCCTATTTTGTAATTTTCCTTTTTGTACTTTATGATGTACTTTAAACTACGTTAAAATACTGTAGCTAAAATTATTTCAGTCAGAAATAAATTAATCTGCATTTCCAAAATTTTATAATTTTTGATAGTTGACTTCAGTATTTCTGTTGTGGAATAATTGCTGTTTTCATGTTAGACAAAGCAAGACTTTATGCAGCATTTCAGCAGGCCAAGTTAAAGGCAGACAAAAGATAAGCTAACACAACATTACTGGGTTCTAGACAACAACCTAGTATTTTATTTCTGTAAGAATAAATTCTAAAAATTACCTGTTGCAAATAAAAATATTTGGACATGTTATAGATCTCTACATTAAAACATTAAAACTTAACTGGCAATAAGAGAATAACTGATTTGAAACTTTCTATCCCTAAAAAAACCCAGAACCAATAAAGCAAATCAATCAGATTTGAATTGACCAAAACTTTTACTAAGTTAATATTTAAAATCTTTCCAAAACTCAAACCAGTTTGTTTTGGCATTTTCAGGTGATAATTTTGATTCACCAGATTCAGAGCTTAATTATTTCAAAGTTTGGTTCTACTGAAAAAATGAATAAAACTTTTAAGCTAACCTACAGTTAAGCTTTTCAGCTTTGCATAAAATTGAACTACTCAAAAATTATTAATTTTAGCTAAAGAACAACTCTTAAAGTGGAAGAAGCAACAAACTGTCAAGAAAACACTGTCAAAACCCACTGACCAATTTACTTGCAGAGCCTGCATTTGCACGGGGAATCATTTTATACAGCTGCACCGGGTAGCCGTGACCCGCGGCAGAACAGCACGGCTCCTTCTCGGGTGCACTTGACCCTCACGAGGGGGAACGGGAAACCCAAACTGCTTCGTAAGCCCGCCCCGGTCCCAGCCCAGCTGCACTAGTAGTTGTGGCTCTCTAATGTCTCTGTCTTTGCGTGAGGTTTCCACGGCCCAGGCTGTTTAAATCAGCGAACCGTTGGAGGGGACCCATAAGGATCGCCAAGTCCAACCGCCTGCTCCTCGCGGGACTCCCCAAAACACCAAACCGCACACCAGCACGCTCCCCGCCACCCTCGGGCCCAGGGGCTTTGGGCTACAGATGCCAGTTTGCGTTGGGACAGAGCCAAGGGGACGCACTTTGTACTGGGAAAGGGGCCAAGGGGATCCAGTTTGTACTGGGACAAGACCAGTTTGTGCTGCGATAAAGTAATTATGTCGATTAAATAATTCTGGGGGCTTTGGTGCTCTTTTACACGCTAAGTTTCAGCAATCCTGGTCACACGCAGCTTGATGCTGGCAACACCCCAGCCCAGAGGACCTTGCTGGGAGGGACAGCAGCATCTCCTGCGCGGTGGGACAGCATCTCTTCATCCCGGTCAGGACAGCACCTGGTGCAGGAGGTCTGGTCTGAACTGATAACGTTTGCTTTGATGGGTATTCAGAAATGGAAAGTTTCTGAACCCAACACCTCCCTTTGCCCCTCGGGGGCTGAGCAGTGCCCTCTGCACCATATTTTGGAGGTCAGCCCTCTCTGACCCGTGCAGGTTTGTCCTAAGGCTGCAAAGGACCTTTTCACCTTTTGCTCAGCTGAAACTCCACAATGATTTTTTTTTTTTTATTTTCCCCCCATCTTAATGGAAAAAAATAATTGTAGAAATAGATGGTGCTACGAGAAGACAGCTGAGAGGTGGCCAGCTTCAGATGACATCAGAAACAGGGGCAAAGGAGAGGGTAGAAAATGTATTTTCACGTATTACAGATATTGTTCTTCAGAGACAAATGACAGCAGCAAACACAAGCTCCCTGCCAAGATATAAATATCACGCTGCTGATACAAGGCTGCTTTTGCTGGTAGCTCATTCAGCAATTCGGAAACAATGCCAGAGGAGGGTGCAGAATTACAGATGTTGCCTCCGATGTCACCCACAGCAAAGGTGCTGAGAGGTCCGTTTATTTTCCAGGAATAGCAACGTCATTACTAAAAAATTCCGTGGCGACATTGAACTGTTCAAGTTGTACCAGCTTGTCTCTTTTAAAGGGAATATCAGACTTCACCTGGAAACATATTAAACTGCAGACATTTTTCAAACCAAGAGGCTGAACTAAAGTGGCCAACATGGTCCACAAATTTGGCTTTATCTTTTTATTTTGGCAAAACATTTGCTACCTGTCTTCATGCTGACCAGCCAGAGTGACCATTTCCAAAGTACCGTGCTGAAAGATCTTTTCACATGAAGGATATTTAAGACTTCCCAGCGGGAAAGAATTTGCGTGCAGTCCAGTATATATTATTAATCAAATATCTCAGACATGCTAAACACAAAGTGAAAAGGAAATACTTAGAGGAGCTATTCTCTGCCAATCTGAAATAAAAGGATGGTTGGCAACTGAGACACAGACTTTACTGGAAGAACAGCTTCTGTAGTGCTAATCCAATCTCAGATATTTAAATGCTTTGATTTTCACAGCCATCAAAAACCTCAGCAGACAAAAGATGTGTAAGAGGATCCATTAGGCAGAGAAATCAGGGAGCCTTAGCAAGACTGCGAAGATGCAAAAGGACTAGAGGAGTGGAAAGACCATTTAGCTTATCCTTAGCAAAACAGAATGGCACGTGGCTTGTCACTGTTGGCCCAATATATTGAATTTAATGCTCTGTGAGCCTCCTCAATGCATTTGTAGCTGCATCAGTTCAAATGCATCACTAGTCCATAAAAACACATACCAGCATCTGGAAATAAAACAGTACATGCAAGCCTGAAGGGGAACAGCTCAAACCACATGAATAAATTTGCAGTGGAAGTTTTCAGTCACATGGAAAAAGGCACATCTGAACCACCTGCCTGGGACGAGCCCAGTCCCCAGCTGACTTCGAGGGGACACAGCCTGCAAGGGGAGGGAGAGAGCTTTGGGGGATTTCTCCCACCCCTTTAAAAAAAGTTATAAATACCTTCATGAAAATTAGACACACCAATTCCCAGTGTGCTTTTTTAGACACCTGAGTCTATTTGCGTGCTGTACACATGCACACACCCACAGAAAGACTGTCACCGCGCTCTCCAAACCATCAAGCTGCAACAAGGCCTGTCACCATCCCATACCGGCTCACTCCATCCAGTCCCTCTGCTGCCTTCTCCTCACCTCACCTCCTCGCTCAGGGCACGCTCACTCCTCTTGCTTCTTCCTCTCTCATCTCCTTCTGCTTCTTCCTCTCCCCCCTCACTGGCTCTCGACCCCATCACAGAAGCAGCCACAGCTGCACCTTGTCTCCATTGACCAACCCACCCCCTGAAGCCAGCCCACAGCTGTACGTTATCAATGCTAATTAACCCAGCTTCATTCCACTACAAAAGACATAAGAGGCACTTAAAGCACCAAGTTCCTTTTGCTGCTAGAGTCCAGCCCTCTCCCTCTCCGTGATATCAAGTCTTGAGTGGGTCTGGGATGAGAACACACGTTTACACATGGAGGGAAGAAAGGCTGTGCTGGGTACTCACAACCGAGGAAAAAACTGGCTTGTGGTAGAAATCAGGTCAGAAAACCAGAGCACGCAGGTTCTCCAAGAGAATTGCCAAATCCTAAAACACACGGAGAGCAAACGTGCTGCAAATCACCCTGCTGACACCTGCCTGCTCCAGGATCCGGCCAGGTACGCGCCACCGGGGAAGAGCCTTACCGGAGCCAGCAAACTCATGATCCAACAGTCTTTGTATGCATTATTTTATAATAAAATCCAGCCCATTTCAGAGCCATGGCAGAACATGGCCATGCCCGAGTGCAGAGCATCACCCTCAGGGCCATGCTCCAGCCTGGGCTGGAGAGAAGGCATGCGGGAAAGGGACAGAGCTGCATTCAACTGGAATGAACGGGGGCTTCAATGCTTCAAAAAGACAGGAGAAATCAAGTACAGCAAGAGCTGTCCTCCAACCGCTGTCTGTGCAGACCGCACACCATTTCCTTTGCAAGACTTTAAGGACTTTGACCCGGTTCCTCCCCTCGCCAGGGCTGGTCTGAGCCACCACCACGTGCCTGCAATCGCCCCAGCAAGGAGCAGCAAAACTGCCCGCGAGGGCCACGCTCCTCCAGGACACGGCGCAGCACCTCTCCTCCCAAACCCGCTTCTGGAACCGTGAGGAAGCAATCAGCAAACCATGCACATGCTGTTCCGTTATGGAAAAGTTTCCATACGTTCTCACCGAGCACCCCTTGCTCCATCCCACAAGGGTTTGCCAGCTAACTGGCATTTGATGGGATGATTTTGGCTTTGTTCGGAGATGTATTATAAAATTTGATTTGCTCTGTTTATATAATGAAACTCATTGAGACTAATCCTAATTTTCGACCAAGTGTAAAAGAAAAAAAAAAAAGTCTATTTAATTAAAATTAATGACCTTCATGCCTACAGAAGATTTTCAGGCTCAGAGGATTAGATTTAACACTTTGTGCAAGATGTGAGTACAAAAGCAATGTTCAATTACACTACGGGAAAAAATAATCTCTGAAAAAGACCACTGTTTCTGTTGAGAGTTTAAACTTTTGCTTGAAGGGGAAGCTCTAGTCAGTGGAGGGGGAAAAAAAGTTGTTTCCTAGTGCTGGCTACTCCCTACAATCATAAAATATGTGTCTGTAGTTTTATTGCTTCCAGTAAATTTACTGAAACGTTCATGGCTTCTTTTTAATTTTCATTTTCAAGAACTAGTATCACAAAGAAAGAGAAAAAATTGGATATATCATCGTTAAAAAGGCCTTCCTAATACATGGGATTTCAGACATGGAGATTTTAGAAATTAATGGCAAAATTAAATTACATTAAATGCTCTGACATAGAACATGAAAAGTAAGCAATCGTTGAACACATTTGGCTGTGCGTCACTATTATTCCCCTCACACAAAGCCTATATTGCATATTGTTATCTATATGTATAATTTATTAGAGAAATGCCAGTGAAGTCCCCTTTACATTGAACTGCTGAAATTACTTTCCAAGTTAATGGATACAGATTTGAAAAAAGAAAACAGCTTACGTTCAAAGGAGCACACCCTCAGCCTGCTGGGATGCTACTCAGAGCTCATCTCCATTAATCCCACCCTCACATAAATGTTAAGGTACAAAAATTAACTGTATCATTCTAAGACAATCACCTTGTTTCATTACAGCTGTGGGAAGGTGTATTTCTATTTATAAACAAGTTATTGGGCACTACTCTGCTGTGTTTTTCTGATTCACATTTGGATATTTTTAATGAAATAATGCATTTCTGCTTTAGGTAGATGTCTATTTTAAACTGACTGCATCACAGTGCAATTATGAAATCCTTTATTTAAATTACTGTGGCAAAGCAGAACATGACAAATTGATGCGTAGGAGTTGAATGTTCTTAATTTTCTAATTAGCGATTTAAAAAAATAACCAAAAAAATCAAAAAACAAAAGAATCACGCAACAAAAAGCCCAGCAAAAGCAATAACCATCTTAATATCACACTCAAACCAAAAGCTGAAGTCCCTCCCAACACACTTTCATAATCACTCGTCTTTCTGGGGGCATATTCAGCCCCTACCACTCGTCTCAGATATTAGGGACTTAGTACTAAACATAAGCTTTCACACTCTAAAACCTAGCAGCTTTCCGTACAGGTGTTCTTCTCGAATGGCAAAAAAAGGAAAACATAACAAAACCGTATTTATTTCCACATTCATGTTTTCAAATCCCCATTTCTTTTGGCTTTCACATTTTTACCTTTTAATCACGGTTGAAGAAAGTCAATTTTTCTCGTGGTCCAGCTGATAATCTCCACATCTTGTTGAATTTTGCCAAGTTGCAATTGGCTTACATGTTTTCATATTTCTTTTTAAAAATTTAACTTTCAAAAATTTATCCTGAAGCAACATCTGTTTGCATATATTTTAATTCCCCCCCTGAAGTGTACTTGTTAGTGGCTTTTCCTTCTCCATACTTCAGTGATAAGATCTGAGGTGTACATGAATAAATACATTTCAGTCAGTGCTGTCTTTTTGATTTAAGAAAAGAATTAAAGCTGCATGAATCCTGTGCCATTCCTCCCTTCAGGTGGTCTTTAGTCCATTCTGGTACCACCACTGCCATCCTCCAGGCAGCTGGGTTTTTTCCAATATTTCTTTGTGATAGCACCACTGGCAATATAAGGTATACTCCAAATGCTCCAATGTAACCACATTTTCCTGCACAGAAATGCCAGGAGGGTTTTAGAAAGTTGATATCGAGGCATGTGAAGAGAGCCCCACGAATGCCCAGTGGCCAAACCCTGGGAGCCCCAGCGCTGCCCGTGTGCCCTGTGCTCCCTGCACACGCGCCCAGCACCCAGTGGCTGCAGCCACCCTGCGCGGAGCCGTCGCCTCCCAGCACCTCGCTGCTGGCCGCAGACTCGGGGCAAGAATTCCTGCTCAACAGGGAAAGCCGCAGTCCCATGCGCGTGCCCCAAAAGCAGCAGCCGTTGAGCTTTCCCAGGAGGACACGGGGTTCGACTCTGCCGTGTGGGGCAGCTCACGCAGTAGCTAAACCAAGGCTCGCAAACACCTCATCACCTGCATATCCAACCCCCCAAAATCAGTGCCATTTTCAGCATCCATTAGCATTTATTATCATAAGGCTCTATTTCAACATGGCAGTGCTAGGTTTATGGTTGGACCTGATGATCTTAACGGTCTTTCCAATCTGAATAATTTTATGAGTCTATGATAATACATTTTGCACTTATCAATAGCTGCTATAAAACAATACACCTAGGCATTGCAGGCCACGGGAACGTCAGAAGAGATTCCCATGAATACGTGTAGACGCGTGATGTCCCAACTATCTGTTTACAGCCCTCTGTATTAGGACACCAGCCAGCTGTTGCCTGCTGCAGATATTCAGCATCTACACTTCCTCCGAGTCCCTGTAGCAACCTCACAACTTGTCTGCAGCACCAGACAGATGTTCACAACCAGAGACCCAGATGGGCTTATCCCCGCCGAGCTGCTGCCCTGTACGGGACTCAGGCTTACAACGTGCAAAGCAAGAGATTCGGGACAGGTTTCCAATGGCATGTTTACAATTCACCTTGAAAATGCAAAGCTGAAATAAAACAGACCCCTGCCACCTCCCATCACTCAGTCCTCCTGCAAGCAAAAAGCCAGAAATGTCAGCGGGGATTTACCAGGTGGCAGCAGCCAAGTGCAGCACAGAGCACCCAGGGCTCGACTGCAACGCCAGCTACCTGTCACCAGTGCAGCTCTACTCTTACAGTGATTGATAATGAAATTAAGCAGCAATTAGGACTGGGCTAGCATCTAAAGGTTACAGGAGATCCTTAAAGCTTTCCAGATACACACAAGCTGCGTGGCGCCTTTTGATTTACGAACCTAAGCTCAAAGCACTGGGCTCAGGGCTGAGGTCCCCTTTCAGCAATTACTCAAGTAAATTCTCCCAATGGCCCATCCGCATCCTTAACAAGACCTCCACATCACTGCGTCTTGTGTCTAAAGAAAAAATAAAAATCAGATGTATTTTTTGGTACCATTTCCAATTAACAACAGCAGGGAAGTGTGCAAGGGCAGGGCCAAGCATGAAAGGAGAAAGAAGTTCACCTCTGTCCACGGACATCTCCACCTTGGGGTACAAGTCAGGTAGAGCACTGAGACCTCGGATTTCAGCTGCTTCCATTGAAAAAATCCAGGTATTTTATATATAGATTAGACACCTAATTGGGGGGGGGGGGTTAAGTCTACTGTCCTGACTAACTGCCCGAGGCTCCCTAAGGCTCAGCACAGCCGGTCACCGGCGCAGCTCCACCAGCAGCCTGCCATCCTGCTGGGAGCTGAGCCGCGCTGTGGGGTGCTGGGGTGCCCCCGAAAAGCCGCCCCTTGAACTCCGTATTTCCATCCTGCCCGCTGCAAGAGGCGTAAACCCCACGTGCTTTCCCCGGCCGCGGGGGTCACGGTGCTCCACCTGGCCTCCCCGGCTACAAGCACACCCGAGCCAGCGTGCATGTGCTGGGTTAAGATGCAGCTTGGTTAGGGACCACCTGCGGGAAGGGGCGATGCCTTCCCAGCCGCCGAGCTGCCCCCGCGCCCGCACATCGCCCCGCGGTGCCCAGGCTGGGCTCCCAGCCAGCAACAGCAGCCGCACGGCGGGCACATCGGGAGTTCAGAACATGGTGCTGCAGGGAACGAGCCTGGGCCAAAGAGCAGCAAATACAAAAGCCCAGACAACTTTTACATCAAAGAAAGTTGTCCCTAGTGTTTTGTTAATTAGAGCCTTGAAGGCGTTAAGGCGGGAGCTGCCCTCCCCCCTTGCAGAGAGGCGAGGCTGGGGGCACGGTCCTGCCCCCATCGGCACCTGCAGCCCCGGGAACCTGCAGAGCTGCTAACTGCCCTGTGTGGGAAACTGAGGCACTAAATGGGAAACAACCTCTCCGAGGCCGTTCCACAGAGCCAGGGGTCATACATCAACATTTGAAAAAAATCACGATGTCTAGGGTCTGTGGAATTCTTCCCCATTAAGAAGTTTGCAAATAAAGTAATGTCTTCGGATTAATTTCAATCTAAACTTATTTCCTTGACAAAAGCTAATCAAATTCTAACTTCAGTTGGCTTGAAAACATTGAAATGTTATGCTTAACATGACCTCATTTTCTCATTTCAAAAGTCATATTATTTCCCTCAGACCAAGGATTATATAGGGACGTATTTTGTGTTCAAAACTTTACCTACGTATTTCTCAAACCAATTTTTCCTCAACCAGTGACATGTAAACAGCAACCTCAAGTATTAATCACCAGGTTAAATGAACTAGTAGGATCTTTAGTACTTGGGATTGCACAGATCACTTAGCCCCAAGTTCAAGAAAAAATCCTGAGACTTTTCACTGAAATATATTCCAATTATCCATCACCACTAATTACTTTTCAATGAATTTAGGATAGCAGTCATGAATCATAGTCTCATCTGCTCATTTCCAGAGCTTTATGCACTATCAGGGGCTCTCAGGAATATCTTCAGGGAGCACTGAGATGCAACAGCTTCCCCAGAAAGCCCTTTAATGGATCTGGGAAACAAGAGTCATGCAAAAGCACGCTCCTAAATGGATCTAAAAATAATTTTGTTCTGGTATCTAAACAACTCTTTAAAACACAATTATAAATGTTTAAAAGAAACAAACCTCAAACAACAGAGCTTTCCTCAGTCCAACAGCTTTAAAAAAAATCACAGATCTCCACAGACCTCTACCACAAGCTGCAGAAACCGTCGCCTGCGCCGGGTGGCCCTTCCCAACCAACTGGGAGGGACGGGTCCCTCCTGCCTTCATTGGGTCGCTCCTCATGCCAGGTGGTTTCAATGGGCTGGTTCGTTGATCAGTTCAACTAATTAGGGGCTTTTTTATCCTGAATAATTCATAAGCATTTATAAAACCTTTTCAGAATTGTGGGCCAAATCCTGCTTAGAGTTGCAACCTTACAAAAACATTTTATTTCACCTTGAAAGTGATTGATATTTAAAATTATCATTCAGAATTCCCCCAAATTCAGACAAGCAATATTACGATTGCTTTTTCTACAGAAATCAACTAAATGAACAGCAAGCTACCAACAATTTATTTTTTCCATAGGAGTATTTGCCATCAGCAACTGTTCAGGACAAACAGCAGCATTGTGATGCGTATTTGTTTTTATTTAAGTGAGCTCCAGTTGGGACGGGTGGGGTGGGGAGAAACTGGGTACACAGGCTGAAATAATGAGGCACTGTGGTGTGAAGGAGCTGGCTGCTCCCTCTCCTGCCACACGCAGCCGTTGGCAGGGGACATTCAATGGCAATGGTCTCTCTTGCCATCAGGACAAACGCGGGAGGAGCGACCGGACTCCGGTGGGATGGCCCACGGGGTCTAGCAGTGAGAAATGCAACGCCGGCACAATCACCACACGGCATGGGGCTGTAAAAACCTGCCGGTGCAGGCTCAATGCACCCTGGGCAAAGGGTTCTGGTGCCACACGTGCTCCTGCACCATCGTCCTGCTGCAGAACCCCGTCCTGCTGCCCACAGCTCCCATGGCGCTCCAGCTTCTGGCGAGATCCCAGCTAGTGTGGCTCTGCGCATCCCTGCGTGCTTTGACTCATGGAGGTGCCTCGGCATCCTTCTAGACTTCTGCCGCACTTGGGAGCTTTAATTGGAAATGCATGTTGTTCCTCCTCCTTTCTGTTCGGATTAGCAGCTCTGTTTGGTAATGGCGACAGCTGAGTGGAGGTTTTCAGGATCAAGAATTTAATTTTGCAAATCTAATGTGGCAAATAGGTAGGAATTGGTGACCGAGCTCCTTCTGTAGATATAATTTCCACACCTTCATTCCTCCTTCAAAAAAAGACATACATCTCAAGTTCATAACAGAGTGTAATGATAAGTCTATTGAGAATATAAAACATATATAATAAGATTGTGAGACATTTAAACACTCTATAAGGGTAAACTGTACGTATGAAGTGGGACTAAAAGGGTAGAAAGGCATCTCCTGCCACCTTCTACACCTAATCCAGGCAAATATTTTATTAGCATTTAAGAAAAACTAATGCTCAAGCTTTTGGGTTTTTTTTTTTCTTTTTTCCCTGATTTACCTTCACTCTTTAATTGAAAATAAAGCTTGTGAGAGCCTGGCCCTGCCAAGGCTCTGCAAGCGGAGCAGCTGGCCGGGAGGATGGGCAGCCAGCAGCACAGCGGGGGGCACAGCACCTCTGCCACCGCCGGCCCCGGCTCCTGCCCGGGCTGCACGACGGGGTGCTCCGCGAGCCCGTGGGGCTGCAGGCTCGAAATGCTGAAACTGCTGTCGAGCCAGCTCCCCTGAAAACGGCAAGAGCTTCCAAATCCAGCTGCGAGCTTCCAGCAGAGCAGAAAGCCTCCTCTCTGTGTTGTTCTCTTTCTCCCTTTCCTTCCCCTCTCCTCTCCTCTCCCTCTCTCCGGGATGGACGCCCGCCGGGATGCTGGCAGGGGGAGGTTTGTGCTCTGCAGTGCCAGGTTTGCCAGCGCTTTGTTCATGGCACAGACATGCCAAGGGGAGGCCAAGGAGAGGCAGCAGTGCCAGGGCCCCAGCGGCTGCGTGCCAGCACCAGGCTACCCCAGCTGGAGGGCAGCGGCCAAAGGAGCTCACACGGTGGTCACAAGCACAAGGGTCTCTGGGTGCATGAGTCTTACTTGCTGCCTGTGATGTCTGAGCTCCGAAGTGCCCTGTTGAGATGTGGGGAGGTGATGTTATCACTCTGCTTTGGAGAGAAGGTGGTGAAGGACACCCCAAACCAGCTGCTGGTCAACACACACCAAGCTGGGGACCTGCCCAGACTTGGCAACACCATCTTTATGCTTTGGTGAGCACAGTGCAATCCTTGTTTCTTCAGTAATTGTTTGGGACCCTAAACAATCCCAAGGGAACAGGTGCCAAAAGTACAGAATTTATACTGATCTATGCAGGTAACTGTTATTGAAGAAGGGATTCCAAGTGAATTATTTTATTTAGTACAGATCTGAACAGATGGATTAGAAATAATCTCGCCACTGTCACCCAAGACCTGTTTTTGCAAAAGTTATTCGGAGAAAAGGGAAGGGATTTTCATCAACTGGTTGTGTCCAAAGCCCAAAGCTCAGCACAGAACAGCAGCAGCAGGCTCCCCTCTTGAAATCAACTTCCCTTTTTTTCTTTTTCGCATGTTTCTGAAGGAAAGCCTGCCCATCATCTTTAGCTCAAAACGGAGTTCTTACCCAAGATGAGTTATACACAGAAAAAATGAGAAAAGAAAAAGGCAAAAAGAGGAACAATCTGTAACAAGAGGTTCAGGTGCCTCCTCTGGGGTCGGGTTCCTGTGAAGGTTATTACCCACTGCCACATTCAGAGCCTTCAGGTCTTGGATCTGTGTAATTCACACTGTTAATTTGCACTACAGGTAGCTCTGATCTCCTGAAGTGATCTGTGTAAGCAAGCAGGGCTCTTGTGCTTCTGGAATGCCTGCGCTGCTGCTGAGTAAAGCGGAACAGCTTGTAATTTTCCATGCGTGTACTTTGACTTCAAAATCCAACATAGCAGATAAGCATTAGTTGAAATAATTGTGGAAACTGCTTCTACTAAAGCATCTTTAATACAAATGAGGTATCATTAGCAGCAAGATACTTGTTTTATTACAATTGTTCAAGACTTAGCAGTGATTATTGTTGGCACACACACACACAAGTAAAAATCCTTTGACATTATTTTGGTTATGGCATTTAAAATATTGTATTAATAGAATAATTAAAGAAAAAGTGAGGCAAAAACAAACAGAAAGCAAAGCTTTGAGAACCAAAGAGAAGAAATCTTATCACTGCCCCCGTATGCCACATGCCCCCATCGCGGTGGCTGGCCGCCTGGGGAGGACGGGTGGCCCCGGCAGGCAGTGGGAGCTGTGCCCGGGGTCCTGCCGGGGGGATGGGCAGCCCTGCCGCACACCCAGGCCTGGCGCAGGCCCCAGGAGGGGAGGTGGGAACGGCCGCGCCAGGCGAGGACGGCGGCGTGCGAGGGGCACGCGAGGGCAGGAGGTGTGGGGGCAGCAGCGCAGGCAGGGCCAGCGCAGCCTTGGCCAGGGGGGCGCGTGGGCAGCCGTGCCACGATGGAGAAGGCAAGGGTCGCGGCTTGGAGGGTTAGAAACAGACAGAGGTGAGCAGCCACGTCTCGGGTGGCCCGGGTGACATGCTAGCTGAGCTAATTTGTTGTTTACATGTAACTTCCACAAATTTCATTTCTGAGTGCCAGAATAAAAGCAGCAGAACATGGGCAGATGCTGCGTGAACTTCTGTTGCCTTTGCTGCCACCACACCATGCTCCATGGGAAAAAGCATCTCTTGATATCCAAAGCCAGACTGCTAGGTGTTTAAAGATAAATTACAAAGCCAGAAAAAAAGGTAAAGAAGAAAGTACGTAGCTTCAATCCCCTCTCTAATCTACTGGAAGAACAATCAGGCAGGATTCAGAACAAGATTCCTCTCTGAACATGGAAATCAGGACACATGCGGGAAAGGCACTTGTGAGCGAAGCCCACCTCGCCGCCCTCGCTGCTGCCCTGATTGCAGCCAGCGCGTGCAAAGCATCTCCTGGTGCTCTAGGAAGCGTGGCGGAGACCCTGCTAGTCTGATTTCAGATTTCTCCTGTTGCCTCTTGCATTTATGCTTGTGACTTGCTGCTGTCACAGCACGGGCTGCACCAACCTGTGCTGCCACGTGAAGTGCCAGATTTAGTGTCTGCCCATGATTCCAGCCTTCCAGGGCTAGCAAGGAGCCACATGGAAACACAAAATCGAGCCCATGGCAATGCATTCTGGCAAGGCCAACGTTTTATGTGCCACTGAGATGCTGTTTCTAAGCAAGCTGTCAGCAAGAAACAGTTCAAAATCCAACACGTCACCTAAATAATAATAAGAGGAATTCTGAGCAGTAGTGACAGAAAATAAAATTTACAATTGCTTTTTTATTAACGCCAGCAGGAATCTAAGGATTACAGTCATAACCAGCATCTCCGAACTCTGGGGAAGTGGGAAGACAAAGTTTATTGTGGGGCGTAGTCATGGGCCTCCAGAAAGAAAAGCTGTTCTCCTGCATCACTCACCATCCCGGAGCACTTCGCCTTCATCTGGAAAACAACCCCCACGGGCTCAGCCCACAAGCACAGCTCCAGAACCCCCGTGAGACCTCCTTAGCTAGTGCTCGCACAGCTCTGCTCAGGCACGACCCGCAGCACCACGGCACTTACGTCTCCGCTGCCTGAGCCTGCAGCCTGAGCAGCCTCTGCGCTCCGCGTGCGCGCACGTACATACGCATCAGAAGTATGGCAGCACAAACCCAAAGGGATCTAGACCTCAACAACGCAAAAATCCAGCTAAGGAAGAGAAAAACAGCCAAAACCCTCACAGTACTCAACCTCGGGAATGTGTCCCCCCGCTTTGATCCCTCGTTTGCTCTCCTCCAGTTCCATTTCCAAATTCAGCGTTTATCTTTCTGATTTGAACATCCCTTGCAAAATGAGCAACATTTTGATTTTACTTGGATTTGAAATATGTAGTGGCCTAAAGTGGAGCCGGAAGAACAGGCACCAGCATGCAATTCTCTCTGTACACAACATCTGAAAGAAAAAGCTTTATGAATAAAGGGTTCCTTAAAGGCAGAGGTAAAAAAAAAAATCACATAAAATTCAATTAAAATAATTTAGCCTAATCTGCTGTTAAACAATTAAGACTTTGCTAAATCAGGGGTAGAATTTACATAAAAATTAAACTAACCCATGTGCAATATTGAGCCATTTCAGAATTACCAGTAATTTAATTGAATATGTTTAAATGGTTTGTTATCAGTATGATTGTCGTGGATTTCTTCAGCATCAGAAAGGTAATCAGAGAAAGCACCAGACATGCCCACCCCACACAAATCAATTATGCCATAAAACTGAACTTAATGAATAGACATTTTCATATTTTTGTTTTATTTTGAAGTTGCTTTATTTGCATGTTAATATAAACATGTGCAGCTAATTTCAGAGAGCAACTTGCATGCATAATTCTGCATAATTTCGGGAGCCCACGCTGTGCAGCGATGATGACTCTGGCAGCGTCGCGCTGGCTTGCTGGGTAGGTTTGAAGCCAACAGGAGCCCCAGCGGGGGAGGGCAGAGCAGCCCCCCCCCGCGCTCGCAGCGGGCACCCAGCAGAACCGCTGGCCCTCGTGCGCTCGGCGCAGTGAGGTGTCAAAGGCCAGGCTGGCCCGCTGCTTGCGAGAAAACATTCCCCGTGGGCAGGCAGGGACTGCAACCCTTCCTAACAAAGTCTTCAGCACCCGTGAAAAAGGGAGGAGGGTGCTCTCCTCCACCCTGAAGAAATCCGAGGAACGTATTCTACCCAAAAGAGTTTGTTATTCTCAGTGGTGCAGCCAGTTCAGGGAAAAGCTTCTCTGCACGGTGCTGAATGCGAGTTCACAACAGCCCCTCAGCCCCGTAGCTGCGAGTTGCCTCCTCGGCTTGGCTGTGGAGAATTCGGACTTTCTGGTGTGGAAGTCATCAGCATTCAGCAAGATGAAGTCCCTGTTAAATACGTGCGTTTTCTCTGCTAAATGAATCCACTTGTTGCCTCCCTCTGCTTGTACGTGGGCACCGATTTATCATTTTAGCTCCAGAATGTGGATTCTTTTCCATTGTTTTTGCTTTTGGAAGGCACAGCTGCTCCCTAATGCGAGGCCAGCGAAGTCAGCTGTTATCACCATGGACGTGCGGGCTGAGCCCTCCACGCAGCCGGGGAAGCAGATGAGATGCCGGCGGATGGAGTCAGAGCTGTACAACCTGGCTGCTCAGCTGAGAAATTGGAGAGGCTGGAGGCTGCGGCGTGGCGAGCGCTGGGTCAGGCTGGCTGCGCTGGCAGCTGCCTTCATCACCACGTCAGAGCCGCTGCACGTACTCAAGCACATGAAAGAATAATTGAGCGCTGGTTTAAAATAGTCCAAAAGTCAAGGAAAAGCCGACACCACACTTACTAATGGGTATGATTTATAGAGCAGCATCCTTGAGGCTTTGTATCTTGACAGCAGAGTTTATAACACTGTCCTTTAGGACAGGGACTACAGAAGAGTTCAGCTACTGTCTGTTACGAAAAACTCTGGGTTTTTAAAGCTTCATTTAAATGTGTAGGGTGGCTTTAAATGCCACGCCACTTTTTTCTTTTTAATTAAGAAACCTTTTTATATGTACAAACATGTAAACACATGCAAATATATAAATAGAAAAGCAATAAAGGTACTTTAATGAGTTAGAATATGAAAACTAAGTAGGATTTTAGGGCACAGATTCAAAGACTCAACTGACTTCTATTGAGGTACCGAGTGTATGAGCTCGCTAGCTCAGATGTTGCTAGCTTTGTGGATGAGAAAAGCTCGAGCCTCACGTAGGCTCCTCCTGGAGACATGCCCCTGTCTCCGTTAATGTTACATGACCTGCCAGAGCCTTTGCTGGTGCAGGTACGCTGTTATCTCTGTGGGACCCGGCTGGTTTACACAAGCTCAGGTTTGTCTGCTTGCATTAGAATACCAGCATGCCTTTCAGCACCTAAAAGCTTAACACTTAGGCTTACCTTAAATTCTTAATTACAGTTCCCACCCATCTGGCCAGTGGATGACTGGGTTCAGTGTAACCATCACGAAGGTTAGAGGGTGCTACCAAACCCAGCACAGGGCATGAATCTTTTTGCATATAACAGACTGGAGAGGATACAGACAGTCTACTGTGTAGTTTGGTTTTCTCTAGATTCATTCAGTGAAAATTAAGTATTTTTGTTTCCTGGCACTGAAACAGACAGTCATGTTCTATCAACCAGTACGAACAGACAACAGCAAAATAACTTGCCCCGCAGTGACCGGAGACCTAATCTGGACTTGTGGCTTTATTACAGGCTGAAGTAGTAAATAAAGCTCCTTTGTCCCAGTGGTCACAGTTTAAAACACTGAAGCACACAAACCAAAAACCTGAAGTCCTTAAGCCCCCCTTTCCTTCTGGGAAGCCCAAAGCTCGGCAGCAGGAGGCCGGGGGGGGGTGCTGGGTCCAGCCCTGCACATGGCTGCTTGGGTGCATCATGGCCAAGGGCTGGTCAGGGCACAGCACGGGCGCTGGGCATCGGCTGGGTGCCCCGCCGCGCTCTGAGCTGCCGCAGTCCTGTCCTGCTCCGTTAATTATTAAGGCAGCAGGGGCCTGCCACTTGAAGAGCCTGGGAAACGAGGGAATACACCCCGTTACCATGCCCAAGAGACCAGCCAGCACCTCTACAGAAACCATGTGCTGTCATTATGGTCAGTAGTACGTTACATAATTACATTAATTTATCATTAATCCTGAGCTTTGTTTCATGTCTGGAAGCAGCACAGGGACGTGGCCACCTCCAGCACTGCATTTTCTTACCTCGGGGCTCTGCTTGATATGAAGAAGCAGGAGATGACAGCTCCACCAGCAAGCCGGAGCAGAAAAGAAAGCCTCAAACAGATGGTTCCAATTATAGCCCCAGCACCAAATCTGAATAATGATTGTGCAGCTGACAATATTAAGAGCGCCGTTAATGCTGTTAATTGTTAAAGAAGAGCCTGTGAAGCAAGGATGAATCGCACGTCACGAGCACCTCCGCAGGAGCATTATTAACTACCAGGCAAATGGTCTGAGGTTAAAGCTACTAAATGAGGGTCAGATTTTTGAGACAGCAATTGTGTAGCGAGTGAATTAATACATGGCAGAAGACATCTAAAGGGTGGATGTGGCTGTAATATGCAAATAACTGAACACTGGTTCAATCTCTACCCCAAATTTGCTGATGTTTGCCACTGTGTTTACATCAGACAACTTTGATACTTGTTATTTACTACTTAATTTATGTTAAATAATGATGTTTTATAGTCACTAGGCTGAGCGCTCAGTATTTTGTTTCAATACAAAAAATACAGAATGACCCAGAGAGTGTATTTTTTCCATACCAAATTCAGCCAAGCAAACTGGGATCTCGGTCCCTCTCTGATTTCAAGTGCCTTTCGTCCCTTGCTCTCTGGCTGGTGACACTAGTACCCCCTGCTCGCCTGTCCCTGCTGGTGGCCCACTCCAGTGGGTTTGGCCTTTGAAATACTTCTTACACTCAGGAGGAGGCGAGTGCAAGTGGCAGGTTGAACAGCAGAGCATCAGCCTGGGTAAGGAGAGAAAGGGATTGGCACAGGTCCTTTCAGGTGTCTTTCAAAAACATACAATATTCTTTAAGGTTCCACCCAAAACACAGAACTTTCCCCTCTCTGCTCGGCTCCAACCACCATTAGTACTGTTTCCCTCCCTCTTTCTGGCCGGGTGAATGTTTATTGCACTAAACTGGAGCGGCTGGGACAAGAACAGGTAAAATTCCCAGCCGCAGCACCTGCACCAGCAAGGAGGCTGGACCAGCAGGGCCAGGACGGTTTGGCTGCTCTGAGGGGATCGGGGCTGAGCCTGGGCTCTCCTGCCCTGCCCCCACTCCAAACACCCCCCTGTGCCCTCCGAAGGAGGCTGAGGTTTTGGGAGAGGGCTGGGTTCCCCCCCCCAAGCACTCCTCCCTCCTTGGGCACGGAGGAGCCGGCAGCACTCGGCATCGCCGCCCCGAAGCACCGGCACAGCTGCCTTCACCCAGAGCTGGGCTCTGGGCACGCAGGGTGGGCTGCAAGGTGGGCTCCTGCAGCTGGAAACGTGCCAGACCGTGAGGAGTCTCCAGCTTCTCCCACCTTTGGCATCTTTGGCAAAGCCGGCCGGGCAGTTCCCCCCTCGCCCTCCGGATGAGCCACCGCGCGTACTCACCACAGCGTGCTGCACCACGGCCAAAGCTCTTCTCAACAAAGCGCTGCCCTCTCCTAAAATAAATGCAAGTAATATCAGATGCCATCCTGGGTAACAAGAATTAATAACTTGTTTCTTCAGTCAAGTGCATCCCATGGACAGGAGGGGAAATAACTGCAGCCTGCCTCTGATGACAACAGGAGGTAACGGGGCTGTCCCTGGGCCTTCCTCGTCTGTCACTGTCTTTTCCTGCCATTAGCTATTTACCCCACAGTCAGTGAATCATACCTGGGATCTCATTATCAAAACTGATAACTGTGTTTTGTTACAAACCAGAGTACGTTGTGCTCTGCCTGGAAAAAAACCACCACAATCCTGGCATTGTATTTCTCATAATAAGTTTTAATTGGTTTTTAGCTCTCCGCCTTTTATGCTTCATCTTAGGCTTTATTGGGTTTAATTACAAATCCATAGTTATTTGTTATGTGGCTCTGGTTTGATATTTTGCAATGACAATTACATTTTTATTCACAGGAAAAAAAATGTATTGGGAAAAAATAGCAAGAGACAGGCTCATTGTATGAGCTGATTAATTGAATTCCAGTTTTATGTGCATTTATGATGAATGATTGCGTGCCAAAAAATGAGTTGAATATTAGATCAGAGTACACTTACTCATTTTAATTGGTTTGCACAAAGTGCAAGCCTCTGTAATAACAGATCAGCTGTGAAAACACAATAGCAACGGAGGCACCCAGTGCCCTGACTCTAATGTCTCGTAAAACCCTGTTCATGATTTTTAAAAATCTTCCCATGCAGAAGAGCAGTGAGATAGATGAGTTGCAATTTAGCTTGAATTATTCATTATTCCAACAATAAGCCCTGAAGCGTGGCCAGCGAGAAGCCACCTGCCCACCACCAGGAGATGCGATTCTGACCGGCCCTGGGAAACAGAACTCCTGGGGAAAGCGTTTTGGGTTTTGTGGCCAACACAACTTGGCTTCAACATTTGGGTCATAGGGGCAAGGGACAAGCTGACTTTTTCATCACCTGTGTGCCGTCCAGTCGCAGAGCAGCCGGTTGTCCCCGCCGGGAGCTGAACCGCCAGCTGCAGAGAAACACCTTTGGCAGCACTGCACAGCTTGCAGGGCATCAGAAAGAGCTGGAGCCTGTTGCAGAGGAAGCCTAGAAGTATTTAAAGTCACAGCAAACAGCCCCACAGCAAAGGCACCTGTGTAACCACAGAGGCTTTGCACCGTACTTTGAATTTTGGTTGAAATACCTTGCAGACAGTAGTGCCATTTGAGGCTCTGACGTGGTATTGTGCAACTACCACCCCACAGCATAACTCAATGCGACACGGCACTGAGAAATGCAACCTGACAAACCAGCAGCCACAGTAAGTCTTGCTGGAGAAAGCAAATTTCACTATTTGCTTTCCTCACCAACCACCATTAAATATATTTTGCCAAGTACTGAAACTATTTAGTCACCCCACTTTTACCATGTCACATCAAATTAATTTGAAAGTAGGCAAGGACAAACGCTAGCACATGAGCATGCTAGGCTGATGCTGTGAACAAAGACCTAGGGGGGTGAAAGAAATGCAAAGTCCTACTTTTAGAGGCTGCAGCATTGCAAGGACAGAGAAAATTTGGCAATTTATTACCACAAACTGATTCAATATATAAAAAGGAAAAAAAATGCAATTCTTACTTAGCTTTGAAAACCTGCAGGAATAATAGAAAAGGACACTCCACCCCGCCCCACACATTTAGCCTTCTGTCCAGACAACACGTTTATTACACCAAGCCTTCATTTCAAATCAATATTCCTAGTTACTCCTTTGGTCTGTGCTTATAGACCACAGCTATCCTTGCAGCCTCCCTATTTTCAAAATACAGTTCACAAACAACAAAATTTGAGGGGGGGGGGGAAGCATACCTTGTTACCCTCAACTTTGCCAAGCAAAGGACAATGAGCATAAGCCAGAAAAAGAAATCCAAACTTTTTTCCCCTGTAAAGCTGAGTGCCAAAACCTGGGTAGGGACCCTCCAAACCCTGCGGTTTGAAAACCCTTGCAAGTTTTGATTTTGTGGGGTTTTTTAAAGCTCACCAAAAAAAACAACTCTGGAAGGAGAATTTGGTGTCACAAGCACTGACCTAGATCATAGCAAATTTACTATGTAAAAAATAAACTGTACACTCTTATTAAGTAAAGCCACGGTGACTGTTTGATTGCACTGACACTGTGCTTGTACCGCATCAGTGCAACGGCTTTACAGAAATCCCTCCTGACCCTCGGTGACAGGAGCGGGGGAGCTGGGCTCCTGCTGTCGAACAGTCGGTGACATTGTGAATTGACAACAAACGTCCAGATCACTTTGCAATACTGCTGCTTTTTAAACCAACCCCTCAGCTGCTTTCCAGCAAGCTTAGAAAATACCATGCCTTGTCAAATGTCATTAAGTTGTGTGGTTTTTCTTTGTTTTGGTAGTACCTTCTCAAGTGATTTGTTTATATGACAAAACCTTTCCCACCTGCGTGCAGCCTCAGAAGTCAGTGACGACAAGTGCGAGTGCTGCCAGGCCCCTTCACGCACATCCCACCAACACTTTCCAGCCAAGGCTTCACCTGCTGCAAAAAGCCGGACTCGCATGCTTGGCGTGTGCTGCAAGGAGCGAGGAGGGAGCAAATAACATGCTGGGTCTCAATACAAGAAAAGCATCCACCGGCTGGTGCAGAGGCTCTTGGCAAGGTCTGAATAAAATAATTTTCCTTTTATCACCCAGGCTGAAAGCCTGATGTGCTGTGCTGCAGGAACGCTAGGAAAAAGCCTGGCACAAACAAGACGTGTCAGCCCATTAAATGTATTAGGCAAAAAAAAAAATGGCTCATCTGAAGTGGTCTTCACATGGTCTATCTAGAGAAATCAAGATCATCCAGGAAAAAAAGTGAAATTAATGGGGATGGCAGCATCAGGCAAAAGGCTCTCTACAATAACAAGTTGAAAGACATTTAAAAAAAAAATTAAAAAAAAAAGAGAGAGAAAGAGAGAGATTAAAGCTGAACACTTAAATGCATCTAGTCCAATTGGAAGGGAGAGAGATCTGTGCAACACAGATCTAGTTACTAATTTTATTAAATTAATTACTTGGAGATAGATTCACATCCCAACAGAGGTGAGTCCACAAAGCACAGCTCAGAATGAATTTAGAGGGAGGTTCTCTCCGTTTAGCTGTACTAGTTAGAACTATCCAATTTTTAGATGATAAAATGTTCTTATTGTAGGACTGCAACACAATATAAAAGCCCATTAACAGAAATTAAATAATCAAAACACTCATTGTGAACCTCTGAATTGAAATATGAGTGTGCAACAGCTAAGGAAACATAGTAATTTCCTTAAATGTGTTTGTAACTCACATTGAAATATTTAACGTTTGCTCTGCCCACTCTTAACACCTCAATTTTACCTGCCATCGTCCTGACCTAAAAGCAATTCTGATCCTCAGCTTCCCAGACTTCATAATTTGAACATCCCAGAGACAAGAAGCACTCTGCAGCTGTCACCACTGTGTGGGAAATAAGCTTTTTGCAACTAGTGCCGGGGAAGTTGTCCAATTAATTTTTTCAGTCCCAAAACAGCAGCACTGGAAAAGAAATGACATCTTAGAGATCTGCCAGTTTACTGTGCTTGAAGAGTCAGTATGGGTCAACTAAAAGCAAAGTAAAAAGTGCTGAAATATTTGCACATAGAATAGTTTCAAGGATTTTTCCTGAATGCTTCAAAGTTATCAGACTGACAACTTTTAATAGCTTTTGTGCCTCAGCTCACGTAGTCCGCAAAAATATGAGTATTAGATGTTGCCGTCAGCATACGATCAAGGAAACCAAACAATTCAAAAAACACCGAGGAGAGAAAATGGAGACAAATGCATGTTTCTCCCCTTCCCTTCGTAGCAGCCCTCCCCCCACCCCAAGGGACGCGGGAGCCCAGGCTGCCACCGAGGGCCAGGGGCCAGGAGGTGAAGCCAGCGCTGCTGCGCTCCCACCCTGCACGGGGCAGGGTCCCCGGCACGCAGCTCACACCGCCTGCCTTTGACGGGAAGAGTCAATCCTGCGGCTCCTCTTGGCACTTCCCCCAGTGCCCGTGTTTGGCCTTTGGATCTCCCGGCAGCTCTTCCTGGGTGCTAGGGGAAGAGGCGGAAAAGCCACCAAGGGCTGGGCTGGCCTTGGAGCACGACATTTTCTGGCTGGGCTCCTACCACCTGCAGAGCCGTCCCAAGCAGGCTGCAGAAGCAGAACGCGTACATCGAGACGTACATATTAAAAGCTACAAGGCGTACCTTAGCTACAGAACAAGCAGCCTTTTTCACAAGGTTTTTTCTCAAAGTTTTTTCCCTTTCTTAGTCAGAGAGGCATTGCAGCTGTTGGTCGTGAATACCAAAGGGTCTTCAGCTGAGCCTGGCTTCTTCCAGTTATTCACTAACCAGCACTAGAGGACAAGCACTCAGCCTTCTCATTTGCTGCGTTACCTGGGCAGTGTCTGTCTGCTTTGTGAGCAGCCCCATAGCAGACAGCTTCCACACAGCTGGAGGAGGGAGGCGAAGAGCCAGCGCTTTCGTTCGCAGGTGAAATGATGCTCAGGACAGTGCACGTCACCGGTGGCCATAGCTGACGGGGGGGTGGGTCATCCCCAAGGGAACCTTCTCCCTTACCAGCTCAGAAACAAGGAGCTGGCAGCTCTGTGGTGGTGACGAGCGGGTTTAAGCCACAGGCCTGAGCCCCGTTAGTCACACAGACGCTCACACCGATGTTTACCCTTGGTGCAGAGGCTGCCGAGCCCAGGGCAGAGCAGCCCATCCGCCCTACTGATCCCAGCTGGCCCCGAGCCACGGCCGTCACAAATTACTGGGCAGTGACCTAAACCTAGCTTTAAAACAGCATCAGGAAATAGATATGCTCATTCTAGCAGAGAAAAAACTTAAAAATTCATCTTACAGAGAACATTTTCCTTAATTTTTTCTTCTGTTGCTTGACATGCATGCAATAGCACACTATATTATTTTATTTCTCCTTTAGCGGAGCAGAAAGGACAAAGATTACTGTGTTATTTGCCGGCGTAAGTAAAGAAAAACCTACAGGAATAAAGAAACTACGTGTTAGTTCTCGTAACAAACCATCTGACACTGACCAGCCAAAGTCCTACAGGCTTTTAGCTGATGACTGCATGGCAGTCCAATGCAAGGATGGCAATTTCCCAGCCTGAGGTGGCAAGTCAGCAGCATCTCCTCCAGAGCCTGTCAAAAACATCTGCAAGGGGGGCAGGGGAGAGGGGACGGAAACAAGGGAGCTCAGAGATGCCAAGAGAAAAGACCGTGAGTAACTGCATGCTTATTAATGTCTGGCTTGTCGTCAGTAATGGCAGTCTTTAACAAATAGCCGATCTCTTCGGAGCTAATGTCAACATTTGAGGCACTGCATATATTTTTTAAAATGTCAATTATCAACTCCAATTGGCCATGCCAACTCAGAAGTGGTTAAGATCGCCACTGATTTACCAGCTATTTTCTCTATCAAATGGAGAGGTTCAGAAGCAGCCCCCTTTATTCTGCCCACACAACTCTCGCTGCCACAGCTCTGCAGCACGAGGGCATCTTCCTCCTGCTGCTCCCAGCGCAGCTCCCGCTGCAAGCGGCACACAGGATTGCAGACCTGTCTTCAGATGGAAAAGTGTTAAATTAAATGAACAATTAAATAGGCCTGTGTGCTCAACACAAGAACCTCTGAAAGACACATTGTGCTCCACAACAGCCATGCGCTCTCCAAGGCAGAGCTCGGGAGCAAACAGCATTTCCTTAAGAAACTGAAAGTTAAAATAAACACTGGAAACTCAGAAATTATATCTCCTTGCAGAGATGAATGGGTGACAATTGGCGTACTGCTCCTCTCGCGCGCTTCACGTAGCAGCTAGGCGCTAGCCATAGCCGAGAAGAGCAGTTACAGAAGTGCAGCACCGTGTGCTGTGGGGCTTGCCCTTCTGCTGAGCCTGCGCGGCTGCAGCACGGAAGACCTTACAAGTCTGACAGAACAGAAAACACACAGTCATAACAGTACAAGATGTTCCCTGTGGCTCCTGCATTGTCCTTAGAGCAGCTAGCAACACCGAGTGACCTACTGCACGGACAGATGAGGTATCCGCTGTGGATGCTACAAAATCTCCAATTCTGACAGCATTCGGTGTTCACCCATGAAAAGCTCAGTCTTCGCTGGCTCATCACAGATTCCAGGGAATAAAATGTCTCCGAGGTGCCTGCAACCTGCCGGTTCCCAAAGCCAGAGCGCTGCAGGTATCAGGCTTGCAGGAGAGCCTGCCGTGGGGCTGGTCGCTCCTCAGTGGTGTTTTCTCCTCTCCCCTAACTTCTAATTTTAACCTCTCCGCCCTACTTGAAGCTCCGTATCACACCTGTAAGAGTCATCTTTGAAGCCAAGGTGGGGAAATGGGTTTGGTCATCTTCCGTAGCATGTAAGGAAAACAGTTCTGGCTCTGCTGAGGATCTAAGATCTGCTGGTCTGTACTTCAGCACCATCCGACAGCACAGGAGTCACTAAGCTACCCAAGGTCCCTGGGTTTTCTCTTAACATATAGCACAGACTTGTTTAACAAGTGCTATTTTTCCCCCAAAATTTATTTTTGTAACTCATTGCAGTTACACCAGTAAATGTGGCTATGCTTCTTTTAAAATCAGAAATCAAAGAAAATGAAAGCTCATAACAAAACTGATGAAGCCATTCTTTTCTTCTAAGCTGAGAGACTTCTCAGCTGGTAACTTTACAGCTGACATTCTGTTCTCAAAGGGACACGTGCTGTAATCTCTGAAAGCCTGGACAGGCAGCTAGGAAGGAGATGTAAGGAAGGGGAGACGAACGCTGATCCCCCAACGCAGGGACCAGTTTTCACACCTCCACACGCGGTTTGAGTGCTTGTGGCTCTCTGGAGATCTGGGACAGCTGCCCTTGGAGGAGGCCAGCAAGAGCCGTTTGGGACATTCATATCAGCAGCAAGTTTGACAACTGCCTCTGCTGCAACCGGCAAGGCGTCCCCCTGGCACAGGGCTGGCTTCTGCCTCGGTTAAACCCAGAAAGAAGCTCCTCCAGCTCTCCGAAGCCAAGTGA
>JAVJGJ010000061.1:64576220-64594372 GCA_035590215.1 Microhierax caerulescens | reverse complement strand
CCGCACCACCAGCGACAGCTGTGCCAGCCACCGCTCACCCCTACCAGCGGTGCGCCGTGCTCACAGGGCAGGTCTGAGACTCCACACCAACACTTCCAGAGGCTGACCCCCACATGCCGGAGCTTCTGCAGAATCAGTGAAGGGAACTCCTTCGAGCAACCAATGCTTCGTTCCCTGCTTCGGGCAGTGCTTGCCGTTAGCATCGCAAAGCCTTCTGAACAAAACGCTGCGTTCCCCGAGCCTCCACCCAGAACTCTGCGTGACATTTTGCAATACTGCTGCGTTTCCACTCCCTGGAAAGCTGCCCACATAAGCCTTTAAAATGCCCAAAGCCTCTTCCAATACAACTGGCAAAAAGAGCCTTCCAAGACTTTTAACGGTAGTATTTTACCTCTGAAAAAAAGTGTATTTTTCCCATAATAAATCAGGCTGTCACCTCCTTCTCCAAGGCTGGTCTGGCCTAGTGGACTGAGTTCATGAACTATAGCACCTTGCCAGTGAAAAGTGGGTCCCCAGAACAGAAAAGGTTTCCCTTTGTTTCCAAAATCACAGAATTATTTTGCAGTAGCTGCACCAAGGCGAGCCTTACAATCACCAAGAGGAAGAGCAGATCAGGCATGTGGTCCTGTGTCCCCACACCCGCTCCCACCTCTTGCTCACAAGGATCATGTTTTTCTGAAGTTTTTCACGGTATGTGGATATTACCTGGATAAGCAAGCTGAAGTACGTACATGCAGTATTTGAAACAGGCCGAGCACAGTGCTCAGGGCACTGGGCTACTAGAAACAGCTGCTGTTCAGGGAGACCTAAAACTTCACCTCGCAGGTGTTAGGAGTCCCAAAGAACACTTGCAGGTGTTAGATGCTGCTGTTAGGGGCATTGCCCTCAGAAAATTAACATTTCTGTTTAAACTTCCCATGCAGCTACAGCTACCTAGAGCTTTTTCCACTGCATGGAGCTGTAAAACACTACTCTGTTCTACTTCAAGGTTTTTACTTGGCTGATGAAAGTTAACCAATGATAACTGGAAGGACATTGGAATTAGCTGCTGTGATCGTTCTCACTGCTGTAATCATCTCTGGCCATCTATAACAGGCAAAGAACAGTATTTGAAATCATGTAGACCAAAACAGGTAATCCTCCGCAAATACAAATACCCCAAAGAACTCTTCCCCTCCCCGCGCTCTAAGCAAGGATTAGGAGCGTTTGTCTTGCTTTGAATGAAGGAATCAAGCCCCAGTGCCAAAAAGCTAACACTGAGAGAGGAGAAACCTACCTTCTAGCTTTATAGCTAAAGATGATTTCTGATGTTTATTAAGCTTATATTCCAAAAACATTCAGAAAATCTCCAGCCTCTACTGTGTTTGTGTTTACTCTGCCTATCTGCCTGATGCATTTACCTGGTCCTTTCCTGGCACAGCAGCGACTTGTTTACATTCCCTTTGTTTCTCTCTCTCTTCTCTTCTAATTGCTGCCTTTTCAATCTGTTTTCTGTGGGCTCACTTCAGTACTCAAGGGCTTATAAAGAGAATAACAGAGCTTGTTGCCATCCACTGTGTTTATAGATTGAGAAACTGGGAAAAAAGGGATGACAATTTCTCCCTTTGTAACACTCGCCCAAGAGAAAATGGCTGAGAAAAGGTCAAGAGGGAAACTACTCAGGGACTGAATACCCCGAATACAACCTGATGTTCCCTAAAACGATGCTCGGCTGAGCACTGAGGTCAAGGAAACACAAGAGAAACGGCTTCTAAAACGCACATTCTGAAGCACGGCGGGCCAGCTGCAGCGTGCTTGGGTTGTTTGGAGAGCACGACCCCCGAGGGGGGCAGCATCGGCCGGCTGCTGCCTACGCCATCTCGGTTCGTGTATCAATCAATCAATCACGAATAGCTTGTTTAAGGAAAAAAGAAAAATTAAAATCTGACTTTCAGGAGAACCAACAGCATGATAAGGAGGATGGTTTCTTTACTAACTAGAGGTGTGGTATGTGAGCTGGGTACCCTGCTGGGGATCCCCCCACCCCTGTATTGCTACAGGGAAGGATCTAACCAGCTGCTGCTCTGTTCAGCTCAAGAGCCTAATGCAAGCGATATGCTACAGCACCTAAGCACTCTCCAGCAGCACTACAGGAGACATTTTAGCACAGAGGCACCTGCACACAAGAAACACCACGATTTTACCCCACCAGCAGCACTGCCTCTTGGCAATCCTTTCTGCACAGATGGGCGCAGACAACATAGGGCAGCTATTAAACTCTGTGTAAGCTAACACACAGCCTTGGTCACAGCTTGATAGGATTAACCTAACTGAAGCCTTGCACACACGTGCCATCAGCAGAGCGTGCTTTCCTAACCCAGGCTAACACTTCAAGTCCTAATAAAGCCTGTGGGTACAAAATAAAATGAGAACACCTGCAGCAGTACCTCTCCCTGGGATTATAGAAACACTCCTGAACACCACCAAAGAACTTGAGCCAGGCAAGAAAAAGCAGAAGAGCACCAACAGATTTGCTCGGGCAGTTTGTAGCCAGCAGTGCTGTCACCCACTGACTATTGCCATCAGCATCACCACCAGGCTCTGGAGCACCCACACTGCACAACACACACAGAGGACTTGCTCCACCTGCCTTAGCTGAATGAGCGTGGTCCCCCACACCCTGAAAGCAGCCGAAAACCACTGCAGTGTCTACATTAATCTTGGCTAATTCACTACAGCTCCGATTTAGATCTTGCTCAGTTATCTCCTACAACATACAAATAGCCCCTAAAACATGATTTCTGGATTATTGAACTGAACCAGTTGTATCTTCCAACATCACACGTTGCATTAACTCCTCGCTTTTCATAAGTAGTTCTTCTTATGGATTCACCTTGGCTGTCTGCATGTATTTTCATTATAGGTTGCTGGAGTATCAGTCATCAGATCTCTGGTCTTTGACTGTTTTGGATACACAAGCATCACCTAGCACACAGACAAACTCGCTTTTATCGTTGCATTCACACCAGCTGAGGTGATAACCAGCCTCAGTGCAATCCCACCTGCTTATCTTCCTTGCAGTTGCTTGCCCAGATCTACCCACAGAGCTGCTCAGGACGGGAACCAGAGCAAGCAAGAGAAGCTGGGTTGCTTCAAGCCACTTATAGGGTAGCTGTTTGCTTGGCACGTTCATCCTGGATGAAAGAGATTAGAGAGTGATCACATGCAGCTCTGCGGGCAGATTGGGATGACGATCAGCAGCTGGGAATGGGCAGAGAGCTCACCCCCAGCACAGCTGTAGCCAGACAGCATATGTGTCCACAGTATAAATGGCACAGTACTCTCTGTGTGCTGCTCTTATGGCATGTTTCATAACAGATGGATTAGAGACAGCCTTATTTGTCTACACATTCCAGCATTCATATACAAATACAGCTCCTGGTACAAAGAAAACTACTCCCAAAACATGTGAAAAGCAACTCTTTTTAAAGGGAAAAACCAGCCCTGAGAAACACTTGCACACACGGCTAGCAAAGGCCACAAACCCGAGTGCCTCGGCAATGCAGCTGGGATGCAAAGTACTTCCCGGTGCTTTGCTTGCAGTGCTCGGCTGGTTCTGTTTTCTTCGATTTTAGGGAAACAGGGAAGGTGAAACACGCTGATCAAACTGGGTAGTAAAACAGCTGGAGTACTTAATCGGTCACAGGAGGCTACGCACAGCCCCTGGGGTAGGCTGTGGCCTTGTTAGACAATAAATCTGTGCTGGCTAAATTGCCCATGTGCAATTACTTGCATGATCAAAAGGACAGAGTAACTCCAGTAAACCTCAAACTTCATGAGCTATTATTAACACTTTAATCATCAGTACATTGCAGATTGCAAAAGCCAAATCCTTAGCAAGCCGGTATTTCATTATGTATTAATTATTTATTATTTCCATCGTTGTTGGTCACCTGAAAAAAAACCCACAAAGGCAAAATCAGCACTACAAGTTATCTACCGGTATCCTTAAGTGAGCCAGTGAGGTCTGGTCCTTGGCTGTAGGTCCCTCTGTCACCAGGACACTGAGATTTGGGAACACCTAACTTGGCAAGTGTCCACATTAAATGAGTGAACCTCAGCAGGAAAGAAATCCCCCTGCACATCTTGTACAGCACGATACAGCTCAAAAGGCAGTGTAGGTACTGAATCACAATGCTCAACTGTTTTAAACCTTCGCAGCATAAAACCATACCTATACCTTTTAGTCCAAACTCTGAAGAAGCAGTGCAGGCACACAGCAGAAGCAGAAAAACGAAGCCACGTAATTCCACCGGCATCTGCCACCTGCCTGAGTGAAGCAGCGTTCCCTCCGGCACTGGGGGAATGATGGTGAAACTGGTGGGCAGCTGCTCGCTGGGGCAGCCCGGGCGCTGGCTGCAGCATCTCGCCGGGCTCGGGCTGGGAAGGCACAAGGCTCCTGCCTCCTCCAGCTGGGTGCCGAGCCTCATCCTCTGCCGCAAGCTGCTTCGAATCACTTTTACCAGAACTGTGCTGGTTGATTGCTAGTCTAAAGGACAGCTCTTCTATTTTCCTTGCTTTAATTGGCAATACAAGTGAGCCTAAGAATATCTTTATTCCTTGGAAACAGAGTGGTTTTGAGCTTGTCTGTCATATCCTCCCATCTTAGCTTTCAGTGGGGCAGTACTAGCCCCCAGAGAGGTGCTGGCAGCTATCTTCTCTTTCTCCCAAGTGATTCCAAGTGAACAGAGACACCACAGCAGTCAGGCATTCATCAGGTGGCCATCGATGGCTGGGGAAGTTCATCTGAGAAAACCCAAAAAACCACCAGAAGAGCTCTGTGGTAGTGAAAAAACCTGATCTCTGGAGAATCACTTATTGGAACGGACAATGTGGACACGGGAGCTGGTGCCACCACCAGGGAAGCCCCTGGCCGTGGTCTGTGTGACCACCCAGCCACTCTGCCGAGCCTGTGGCAGCACTGTTGGGCAAGGGGCTGAGGGGGGACCCACGGGGTGGGTCTTAGAACGCCCCTTCCTCGGTGCCTTTAGGAGCAGAGGACACAGGCATGACACTTTCTGGATGAAAGTGGTCTGAAACGGTGTAACAGAAAACCCTGCTCGCTGCTCTCTGTAGCCGCAGGTTTGCCTGTGTGGAAATATTTCCTCCTGTATCTACTCCTAAAGCTTTATCTCTTTGTCACAGAAAAAGTCGGGTCTTGAGCTCCAATTGTACTTATCATCAAAAAAGGAAAGAAGGGGTTGAAATATGGCTGCTGGCATTCAGCCACCATGGGCCCACTTTGCAGAGATATAAATCTTTCAAAATAACAATTCTGATTTGGTGCAACATGGTAGGATTGAAACATCTCTTTTGAAGCCCACAGCAATCATCCTGACTCACCCGTTGTCTTGGGTTTTACACTGACATTTGGTGACTCAAACCCTCCCTGTGAAAAGCAGGGGTTTTCACATACTACGAGAACTGTTGTATAGCAGTTTCATCTGGCAGCGTAGGGAAGAACGGATTTTTAGAGGCGGATTTTTACACACAGCCTTGGAAAAAAAAGAAAAAAGGAGGAGGTTGGAGTCAGCTAAAATGTTAACATGACAGTTCTCCTTCTGTTCCCTGCTTGGAGAAAGCCTGAGCTATGGATTGCCAGAGGATAATGTCGCATTGAAAATTGTTTTGTTACTATGACCATACTGCATGAATTGGAGCAGTGAAGAGGAGCAGGCACCGGGGTACCCGAGCTGCACCCGGGCTCAGGGGGCAGGGCCGGGGAGGAGATGCTCAGCGCCCAGGACAGGGCCCCAACATCTCCGCCTGAGACGGGGTGCAGCCTGCCCCTGCACATCACCAGCAGCTTCCTTCCTTAGGAGAAACTGGGATTTTGTAGCTGTTCAAGTCACCTCTTGCAATTAACCTCACGGGACTGTGCTGAAGCTCCAGGAAAGCCCGTAGTCACGACAGTCATAGTCATAGGAGCTCCCAAACCCAAAGGAAGCTGAGATCTGCCCCCAGAGCCAGGGCCAGAAACAAGTGTGTGGCTGCTTCCCTGTCGCCTACTACAGCTGGATGCTACAAGTGTTCTTGTCCCTAGACTGGGCGTTTTCTCTCTCCAGCACGTGTTGTACGGGGCTTTAATGCCCTGATGAAATGTTTCCTGGTTGGATGCCAGGGAAATGGCAAGGCAATCCAGACAATTATGCTTTAGTAGAGTTTAATCAAAGAAGCCATGGACTGTACTAGCACTGGAGGCATCCTGCAGATGTATTGATTTCCATTATGGAAGCCACATCTGTGTGCTGTAGCATGCAGAGAAACAAAACCAGAGGGTTGTGAATCCTGGCTGGAAGATGGTTCGGGATAAGCTTGATAAATCAATGTACAAATAGGCTATTTTATTTTTCAGAAAAAAAGTAAAGACAAGCTTTCACTCTTCCACCACCTAGGCTTTTTTCCCTTCAGAAGAAACATACATTTTTGTTTGAAGTGTGTTTCTCTGGTTGGTAACTGCGTGATCAGGGAAGTTCAGCCATTTCATCCCCTGAAGTACTTCAGCAATCTGTTAATATTCTTCAGAGCAGGAGCTCAGAGGGTAACCAGGACTGCGGACGTGAATTAGTGCACTGCCACATTTCACATTTTACACAAAGCTGTAATTCTGGGGTAAGATTGTCTACACCCTACAACAAATCTCTCTTTTTCTGTCAAACCATATTTACTTCGGAATATAGCAAATCATCTGCATTGACAATGTGCTTGATGGTGTGTTTATGTGCATTTAACATACCCATAACATGATAAGCCTAAGACCAGATCTCGGGGGGGGCAGGGAAAGGGTCGATCAAAGTACTGTACCCAAAGTCTAATGTATTTTATTAATGCCATGTGGCCGCTGTAGAAGGCTGCTATGGCACGTGCTGTGCACGCACAGTTCGCTGTGTCCGTTCACAGCTGCAGCTCACACATGGCACTACATGTAAAGCCACACTGCAAACATGCTAAGCCTCAACACCCACCCTTGTCTTTCTGCTCTCTCCAAGCATGCACTCAAAGCTGCAATGGAGCAGAAGTTCCCCTGAGTGGAGAGCCCTGATTTTCCAGGGCAAAATTCCACTTCATTAAAATACTGTGGGTGGTAGGCAGAAATACTGTTGAGAAGATGGTGAGGCCATCACTGGCTTCAGAGAGCGGAAATTTCCCGGCACGGGGAGCAGGCAGCCTTCAAGCCGCAGGATGCTCTTCAACTGCTCCCAGCTCTTCTGGCTCAGAGATTAGAGACCTGGAGCGACCACTGGAAAAGAACAGTAATAACAGGTATCTTTTGTGCTTGGCTTTTCTTCTTTTGTACATTGACTACATTTCCAGTTTCATGGAGGGTTCCAGATCCATGCAAGTAAACACAATTGCATTACGGCAACTCGCCTGCCCCGTCGTCCCAGCAGCCGTCACAGGCCCTCGGGAGCCAGGACCCACCGAACCACAACTGCCTAAGGCTGTTTCTCCATTTGAACACCAGGACTCAAACTTCCAGTGGGCTGAGAAATGCGTTTCTCTCCCCATCTGTAATTAAGGAGCAACCAGCTCCCCTCACTTGAGAGAGGGGGCAAAATGTTCTGAACCTGGGCATTTCAAGTGTATTTTTTCTTATTTTCATTGCACTTAAAAAACATTGACTTCCAATGGGAGTGCTGTTCATCACCTGTACTGGACGGAGCTTATAATACATGATTATTTTTACAAAATGGGAAACGTGCAGCTACGACACGTGAATAACTTCTGTTGGTTTACTAACTTGCCCTGCAGCAGACTGCCCGCAGGCACCTTGGCAGTGGCTGAAGGACGAGAGCCCAGCTCCACCTGGGCTGCATGGACACCAACAAGTCTCTGCTCAGACGAGCCTACAGCAGTGCCAGCAAAGAAATTGCAATATAATTTATCCCTCTCTTAAAAGGCTGATTCCTTCTAGTGAAAACACTTACAAGAACAAAGCTGTTTCAACTACATTTTCAAGTGATTTTTTTTCTCAGCGACTAGATGAAAGTATTGATGAAAACCAGGGAGACTTTCAGAGAAACGAGCCGATGTGGTCTGCTGTGCCCACCTCCACGAGGGACGAGAGCACAGGCTTCCTACCATAGACTTGGATGTCCTCCCTACCAGGCAATAAACCCTTTTTGAGATTGTCTCTCCTCTTCCCCGCTTTCCAAATACTTAAAACGTCTCTGGTTTTGCACTGTAGAGTAGGGAAAAAAATTAAAGATAAAAGTCTTCTGCAGGTGGCTAAGCAGTCTCCCACCCATCCGAATTATAATCTGAACAAACAACTGCACACTCAGGTTTCTAGAACCCTAATTAAAAAAAAAATAAAATAAAATTTCATGCCAACCCCCTTTTTTCAGCACCGTAGCAGGTCCTGAACACTGCAGCATTGCAGCCGCACGCCCAGCTCTGCCATTCATGGGCGCAGTCTTAGAAACAGCTGAATGGCTCCAGCAGCTGCTTAGCAAACAGGCTGAAAAATCTTCTTTCCATAGGGCAAGACAGACCAGAACCAATGTTTTTATTAAAAGAAACGATTGATATTTAGGTATTTGGCATATCCATTAAGCAACTTGAAAGGTCACCCTTTTAAACATTTGTTTACAAATGCTTAAAAAAATGCTTAAAAAAATGCTTAAAAACAAAATGCAGGAAGAAAATGTCGCCACCTTGTACCTCGCATACCAATAAGAAGAAATTTAAACAATAGTAGTCTTTCATTTCAAAAGAACAAACAGAAAGATTTGTGTTTCTCTTATCTCTAATCCTTACTTCTCTCTCTAGAGATTTGGTCCAATTAGTTATTTCATATTAATCATGGTTTGTGCTGCTCATTTCTTCCCGTAGCAGCCTCCCCCCGCCCTGTGTCGGTGTCAAAGGCAATAAAATACAAATATTACCAGCTCCTATACCTTAGCGAGGACAGCAGGTTGACTACTGAGGAAGTTCAAGAGTTACTTCTTATTTTTCAAACACCCTGCGCATAGGGAGATCCGTTCCTGTAATTGCAGGTGTAAATCTGCCCACAGGCTGACCTCTGTTGGGCCAAAACAGCTGGAGTCAGTGCAAATCTCCAGCCATTTTTCAACTGTGGATATTTTTGATGCTACAGTTTACGGGGATGTTTTTCTTATTTTAACATTTGGTGGCTTATCAAATGCTAAAGAAATGTGAGATGCATGCAGTCCTTTTATATGTAGAGTGGGAGATGTTACGATGAAGTTTGTAAAACTATGAACGGCAGATCAAGGGTGAATAGGAAAAAAAGTAATTATTCATGTAATCCCACAATAGGGAATGTAACATTAAATTACGTACCATAAGTTCTAAAACAAACAAAAGGAAGTACACGTAATTATATTTTGGAACTCACTACCATAGAATGCTTTGAAAAAAAACCAAGTAGGCAAACTCCTGGCAAAATTTGTGCCAATGGGTGCCTAATGCAAAGGTGTAGATGTGAGATGTGGAATTTGAGTAAGAACTACTATACCCTCATCCTCTTCCCGTGATATTCCCTAATGGCCATTTTCCAAGTCAGGACACTGCAAGACAGACCGTCAGCCTGACCTTATACAGCCCTTCCACAATTCTTCAGTCAAAAGCCGCGTGGCTTTACAATACTCCAGGGCACGCAGACTGAAGGCATCGCAGCATCACAGAATGGTTTGGGTTGGACAGGACCTTAAAGATCATCCAGATCCAGCCCTAGAACACAGTTCCTGGAGCTGTTTATAATTTCTCCAATGTGCAATTTGATCACTAGAAGCAACAGAAATCATATTCAAGCAAAAACCTGGGTCCAAAGAAGCCTGGCTATATTGCTGGCGGCTGTGCTCTACCCGATAGTGCCACCACGCAGGGGGGTCTGTGCCGCGGCAGGGCACGGTGCCACGGGCAGCTCCCACGGTCGCCCAGCCACGGGCCGTTATGTGGTGCGTGCGTGTCTTTGTGTTGGCTCAGGTCAGCGTGGGCAGGAACCCGCGTGCAGCTTTTTTCCAGAGCGCGCTGCTGCGTATTCACGCAAGCACAGGCCACTCTGTCGTAGCAAATCATGTCTTTGCCTCAAAATCTGCTCGGGCTTTTAAGTTTTGTCTTAACATTTATTAGCAATAAACAACCTCCTCTTGATTTCAACCCCTCAGCATTAATATGACTCCATCTTATCTAATTTCAGTTGGATTTCAAGTTCTTCGGCAAATAGAAAAGGCTCCAATCACAAGGATTTTGATAGCCAAAGCACGTTTTTTGTTCCTGAGAATTGACAGACCAACAGTGAATGTCGAAGGCACTAAAAATTGTCCAAACTCACAGTCTTTAACTTCGGCACTTAACCCTCTTGACAGGAGTGTACGTTAACTCGCTGCAGCTTTCACCTCTTCGGTCTTGGTGCAGAGCTACTCGCTCAGCCCACACCAGCGGTGGCCAGGCACGTCTTGACGCTTTACATCAAAGTGTACCAGTGTCTGCAGAAGACAAAGCCTGGGAAATCGTTAGCTGCTGCTTACACATATTGTCATCTCTTGAGATTAAAGACACCATTTCTAAGTTACAGACAAGGACAGTGCAATATAACACAAAACTGGTGGTCAGTAACAAACTGTAAATCCTCAGGGCACGCTGTACCGAGATGCTGCACCACTGTCCCATGGCAGTGCCCCATATTCTTTTCTAGACATGCCAAAGGTTTTTAGGGACTTTTGTACTGCACCACCCATCGAGTTTTTCCATGCCAACTGCAGCCTTTTGAATTTGCTAGATATAAGCAACACTGGATGGGAGTTAATTTCCTGCCATACTCCTATGTCACTAGTGGTGGTAAGAGTCTAACAGAGGTTACAAACCAGCATCACTAGAGGAGGGATTCTTTTGTGTTAGATCATTTGCATATCAGGCCATTAACTCTTTTTTTCCCCATAAATATTTTTTTTTTTTAGCATATCACATGACCTACAGCATGGGGACCTTCCAAAAAGAAGGAAGGAGATGAACAACGTGTCTTCATGATACTTTTTGCAGCCCATACCTTTATTCAGTATTCTCATCACAAAGGATATGTAGAAAGATGAAGGTCCCTCAGATTTCACTACATTTACAGTTCTCATGCACTGGGAGGGGAGGGGAGGGGAGAGGAGTGAAAAACAGACAAAAGAAAAGAAAACTAACCATACGCTGACCCTCTGTGAATGATAAAACAGGGCTGAGCGTACGCTAGCACCTCATGGGTCTCTTGACCACCCTTCTCCGTATACCATGACCCTGCCTCCAGCCAGCATCCCCATCGCTCCTGCTCGGGCACAGCCCTCCTCGGCATCTGGGGGAAAGCAGGCAGCAAAAGTCTGGGCAGCAGATGATCCCCCAGAGTCTGCTGCTCAGCTGCTGTCGGGCTGTTTCACGGCAGGCAGGTAAAGCACAGCTGAGGGTACCCAGTGCCCTTCCCAGCTCTGCCAATCCATTTATCTATCTGTAAGCGATGGCACATTCTACACTCCTGTAAGGCACATGGCGAGTGCAGTTAAGGTGTGCTATTCCATAAAAATCTCTTAATTCCTATTCTTCCTCTGGCCTGAAAACATCACAAACCCACCACTTTTCAATGTAACAGTTTCTCCCATCCAGGGACGGGATCACCTCGCTTCTTTAAGGTGAGTATAATAACGTTGCATACCCTCGCTGCTGTGATTGCACTGCTGGTCCTCGGAATAAGGAGATACGTAAAGAAATCAGGGTTGAGTCTTTTGCATCTCATAGATCACATTTTGTGTTTAATATGTTTGACTTCTCTTGAGATGAATCGATAGGAATATCTCCTGAAAGAGCTGTACTACCTTACATCTCCATTTATGCCTTTCAGAAAGCCTGCTTGACAAAGGTATCCTGTTCTCTCTGGGTACCAGAAACACTGTGCCACCTGAATTCTTATCAGCTGCAGTGTTTAGAGAATGCTGTACTCTGTCATCTTCCAGTATACGGTTAATAGATGAGATTAGACAATGTCCCCTGCCAAAGCACGTTCTGTTAGATCAACTTTGTCAGTACTACTTAGAGTAACAGATCCGATTTAATTGAGGAGACTCAAAAAGGCAACACTGTACTCCAAAAAAGCCACAATCTCTCCAGTATTCAGCTTTTCTACTAAACTAGTTAAGTACACTGATCTTACTCAAAGGTACGTTTGAGGCATACACTGCATTGGCATTCTCGGGGTAAGCCTTTCCAAACCACCCGGGAAAAGAGATGCAACTCTCCGGGAGACCCAGCCCTGCCTTAGGACATCACTGCTGCGGCATCTGCTGCTGCTCCGACATCTGCTAATCAAAAGAACCTGAAATATGCCCTGAGTCCCAGGAGGGCCAAAGGTATTTTTAAATGCTTAAATTTTGTTCCCTTGCCCCATTCCCATAAATACCCAGGGCACTTGTTCAGCCAGTACCTCTGTGGGTAAAGGTTTAGTCTGAAATTACTGGAGGTTCAGGCCCCTGCACACCACGGAGCGGTGGTGTTTCTCCAGTGATTTTAGATGATACTCATTTTTACTTACATGTCTTGCCTGTACAAGCAGTCAGCTAAGGAAACCCTACTGCACACTATGTAAGTTTTTAGGAAAGGAAAACTCTGGTCTGTTTCATTCAGTTGCTGTTAACATGACTGCATATAAATATATACATTGTAAAAAAAAAAAATAAACAATGTACTGCAAATACATCCAACTAACTTCCTATGGAGTCATGCAAATGACATTTTCCCCTGCTTCTTCACACAAAAAGCATTGGATTCCTCCTGTCAGAGGCCAGCTCTCATTCAGACCTCAAGTAACAAGTCCGTAAGGAAGCAATTTAGCTGAGTAATTCTGCTTTATCTCATTTAGACTTCAGTTATGTGTTCTTTATTAAATAAAATCAAAAATACGGCAAAGACCACCATCGGTAACTTACATCTGTTCGAGAGGGCAACAGGATGAAAACCTGCCATAATCTTTTTCACCAAGACATTAACATCCCCCATTTCTAAGCTTCACTCGTTCGGGTTCAGAATATTCACTGTGCTTATATCTTACAGTGTTGAAGACTGCATCCCCAAAAGTGGGTAATCTACAGTTAAATGAAATTTTTATTTTCTCCACTAATTATTTTAAATGATGGGTTTTTTTCTTTCCAATAAGGAACTGTCATGAGAATTAAATAAATTCCTGTGCTGTTCTGTTTACAAGCCTGTAGCTACTTCAGACAACAAGCAAAGAGGAGGTGCAAGTTGGAGAACGTGGACCAGGCATGGCTAAGGTTTAACTTTGCTGAATTTTTGCTACAACACTGGTTCAAAAATTTCTTTCAAGCTTAGCTAGTGGTGCCATGAAACAGCACCAAAATGGCAAGACTGACAAAACATTTTTGTTTCAAGATGTAAGAGCAAACCAGTCTAGGAAAAAAACAACCAAAGAGAGAGACGCTCTGATGAATTTTCTCCAACCATCTGCAGTTTTCCCTTCTTCATCAGTTTTTTCCCTTCCTGAAGTGTTACACAGCTTTTTTTGGTGGCTAAACTTCCTGGCTTTCCTTCACCTTGCTCCTCTTTATTCCTAAGCAGTTTAGGGTACAGTTCGAGTAAGAGGCATTCTTCAACGGATATGAGAGTCATCTGAAGTAAATACGTTAAGTACACTTGACCTTTTATGCTCTTTGATTATGCAGAGCTGGATGTTAAATTTGACTTTACTACCTGCCTAACGAGTGCCAAAACATTTCACTCTGCTCAACAGTTTGAAAATAGCGGCGTCAGGTTCACCACGTCCCGGTAAGTGCTGTGACATGGCACGGGCTGGGGGACGCCTGCCCCGACCTGCAGCGCTGCCACGTGCGGGAGGAGGGTGCCCGGCTGGATGCCCCCGGCCGCGGCCCCGAGGGATGCACCGCTGCCCCCCCCGCCGGGCCTTGCCTCCCTAGGCAGTGCCGGCTCCTTCACTCACTATCTGACATCAATCTGATTTTCAAGTGCTGGAAACTTCTCATTTGAATTCATACCTGTCACAGTGCTTACTTGGCATTCAGGTACAGATAAATTTAATAATGCTAGTGATGCTAGAAAAAATTAGGCCTTTAGCTTTTATAAACAAAAACATCTGACTGAAGGTTTGAAGGAAACAAACAAAAATATTCCAATTATGAGTGAATTTCCATTTTTTTATATGAAAAAGCATTCGTAAATAACATTTGGTTATTCTCTGCATTGCTTACACAGTAAGAATGAGTAAGGATACACAATTTTAAGGAAAAGCCCTCTGACGATCCAATGGTGTTTTGGAAATATAGATTAATTACAATTTACAACATCCCTCTAAGGTCAGAATTATTATCCCACCTTTTAAAGCAGGAGTTTAAAGAACTACTCCAAAGTCCACAATCAGTCTAGGCATGGTCAAGAAAAGACCAAGGACTAATGACTTTTCTTAACTTACAATCATCTTTCCTCTACAGCACAGCTCCACAAATTTAAGAAGTGTAACTATGAACAATACGTGATGCAGGGTAAATGTCTACGACGGAATCACATGCCTAGGGACACAATTCCAATAACTCTTGCCTTTATGGTGTCTGCCTGGATGCGTACAAGGGAGCATTGCCCTTTCGGCATGCTAACAACAAATTTTATTGCTTTTGGAGATAATCAGACCATAACTGGGCTGTCACATTTCTCTCGCCTCCCAGCAATGAGCACACTTCAACAGTTCCAATGGGAGAACTCACTGGGACAACTGCTGCTCTTCCCAGCTGTGATCCCAGCCAACAGCATTTCCCGAGAGCTGGTCCCAGCAGTATTAACATCGTGCAAGTAGGTACAAAAGGATGTCAAACCCAACAACTTCATTCTGTTTGTGCCTCGCAGAATGGAGCAAATCCATCACCACCTCCAGCAGCCTGTGGCACATCAGCAGCTTTGGGCTCCTACATGGACTGGGAGGGAGGTACGGAGCAGGGAACACACACCTGGTCAGACGCGGAGTCGTGACTGCCCCACGCACACCAGCACTCACCTCTGGAGCATTTCAGAAAGTTTCAGAGGAGTTGAAATCAGGTCACTAGTGTGAAAATTTTTTTCCAAAAATTTACAGCCTCATTTTTTAACCATATGTAAAAAGAAAAGGCCACTTGCTCAATAATCAGCTCCAAGGGAGCGTTTATGGAAGTGTAATCAGAACAACATAAGCCACATTTTTCTGTGATTAAAATCTAGCATGTGAGAGCACAGTGTGAAAACCAGTATGTAATCACCAGTTCAGAAGTGGGCACTTATCAGTACAAATGCTGAGATGATTCCAGTAACAAGTGGGTTTTTTTTCCTGATCTGAAGTTACAAATATTTCTTTTAAACACTTTAGTAGAGCCTGGACATCCAGACAAATTAGTAACAGAAGGCATAAGGACCTTTCCCGGGTACTGAACCAAAGTCAGTAAAAATAGAATAGTGGTACTAGATTTATTTTCCACACGGAAATGCCTCGCGGTTCAATCCACAGTAAGCAGGCAGCAGCCACGGGTTACGGTCCTGCTAATGGCTTTGCTCTCTTTCCTGTCAGCCATATGCATAAAGATCTCCACTTTATGGAATATTATACATTATCCGGGAAATTAGGTGGCAAAAAGATAATATTGTCCAGCCTTGAATTCCCCCCATATCAGGTACTCAGCTCCCTTACTTCCCCCACCTCCTTCTCCCTACTTGCCTCTGCTCTTAGACCTCATTCACACTGCTCCACACCAGCTGTTTGAACTCAATGGTTGAATGATTATTTGCACTCCAAGTTCTGAATCCAAGAAAAGCAATACTAATCAAATAACTGCTGTGAAGACAGAGAAATGTACTTTGTGTCAGAATGCACTGAATCTTCAAGTTTCTTACCAGTAAGTGTCTGCAACACACTCATCAGTTCAATACCAAAAGTAGCAAACATCCAACAGTTCATCAAATTTGACCTTTCCCGATTTATTATTCTCATAATTACCTTTATTAACTAACTGTGATTAAGCTCTGTACCTGCAACAAAGTACAATGAAGAACACAGGAAGGCATGTCTGAGCGCAGGGTCCTACCGCACAGGAGTTTACCCTGGAATGTACGGACCAGATCTCAACCCCATCCACGTTGTGTTGCCTTGGCCATGTGGACACCTTAAAAAAAACCTCCTGCACAGTACAGCTCGCTTGAACTTTTCAGTAGAAACATCATGAATGGCTTCTCCAGTGAACTCAGAGATCACAGAATCACAGAATCGTTTAGGTTGGAAAAGAGCTCTACAATCATCGAGTCCAACCATTAACCCAGCACTGCCAGGTCTATGACTAAACCATGTCCCCCAGCACCACATCTACAGGTCTGTTAAACACCCCCCGGGACGGTGACCCCACCACTCCCCGGGCAGCCGGGTCCAGCACTGCACAACCCTTTCCGTGAAGGGTTCATGAAGGAATTCATGAAGGAATTTCCATGAAGGAAACCATTTCCAACCCTTTCCATGAAGGAATTCATTTCCATGAATTCCTCCTGCTCCCCCACCTGAACCTCCCCTGGCGCAACTTGAGGCCGTTCCCTCCTGTCCTGTCGCTGGTTACTTGGGATAAGAGCCGGACCCCCCCAACACCCTCCTGTCAGGTGGTCGTAGGGAGCCATCAGCCCCCCCCGAGCCACCCCCTCCCCAGGCCGAGCATGCCTAGCTGTCCCCCATCAGACCGGTGCCGCAGCCCCTGCCCCCGCCCCCGGCCCGGCTGCCCGACGGAGGATACTCGGCTCGGTCCCGGGCGGCCGCGCGGTCCGTCTGCGGCGCTGGGCTGCGTCTTCCCGGTGCGGTCACCTCGTCGGCTGGCCAAGGCGCCGTTAACCGGGGAATAACGACCAACTGCGCGGAAGTGAAGCGGTTCCGCCCAGGACCCACTGCCCCAACGCGGGCCGGGGTGCTCGGCGTGGTGCGACGGCCATCGCAGCCCGGGCGGGGGTCCCCCGGGCAGAGGCCCCGCGGAGCGTGTCCCGCAGGGGACCGAGCGCTGTCGCGGAGGCTCCATCCCGAGCCCCGGAGGAGTGAGAACAGCGCCGGGCACCTGGATGGGGGCATCTCGGCCAGGGGAAGGCTCCGGGACGAGCGGGGGGCCGCACCGCTGCGCGGCGGGGGGAAGTGCGGACCGCTCCGCATCCGCGTAGAGTGATGCCCGGCGGCCGTCCCGAAGGGAGCTGCCTGCCCTGCGGAACCTCCCCGGTCCTGCCTGTCCCAGCTGCCCACCAGGCATAACCTGCCCGTACTCTCACCTTCTGGTTGCCCCCTCCCCGCTCCTGCTGGGTCCAGCCGCACCGAGCTCCCCCTCGGCGGCCCGGCCAGCCCCGCCGGTCCCAGGGGAAGGGGCAGCAGTCGGGCCCGGTGCCCTGCCGGGGTCCGCCGGGCCCGATCCGTGCCCACCGGGGCACGCTGCCTTTCCCCGGCAGCACTAGGCGCCGGCGCCTCCAGAGCCGTCGGGGAAGCCCTGCCCGGGCCTGAATTCGATGTTAAAAAAGTCGACACGAAAAAATTCCTCGGCATGGGAATTCCTGGGCTGCGGGGAGTGCGAAGGAGGGGCTCCGCGAGGACACCGCTGCCCGGGCGCCCCCGGAGATCTCCCCTCCCCAGACCGGGTACCCCTGCGCTCCGGACAGTGGTCCTCCGCGGGCCCGCCGGCAGCAGCCCCGGTGGCATCGGGGGACACCGGGGGGTCAAGGGCGCACGGCAGCGCGGTGCCCGAGGGAAAGAGGTGGGAAACGCGCGCGGGCCAGTCCCACCAGCAGCCAGCTCATGCGTGACCGCAGCTCCTTGTATGACCCTGTCGCCGGGCCCGTCTTCAGTCCTGGGGGCGCCGGTCTTGCCCCGGCCGCCCCCTCCCCTGTGGGGTGCAGGTGCCACAGCCCGGGGCCAGTCGCTGCCTCCCCGCTTCGCCCCGAGCTGCTCGGAAACGAAAAGGCAGAGAGCCGGCGACGGTGCCCCCCAACCCAGGGCCGAGCCGGGGCCGGAGGTGCCGCGGGGTCCCCGGGTCCGCGCCCGCCCCGCCGGGACAGCCCGGCACCGGCATGGGGGGCCGTGAATTTGCCCCTAGGCTCATCCCGGTTCCATT
>JAVJGJ010000061.1:64557981-64571762 GCA_035590215.1 Microhierax caerulescens | reverse complement strand
CCACAGAAAGCTTTCTATCCAAGACTCATGAGGAAATTACATATTTGAAGTATTATGTTGATTTTTCCGAGTATAGCTGTGGTTTATTTTCATGGATGCAATTGTGCTACAACGCTCCGCTGTGTCTCAGGTACAGGGAAACGCCGTGTTCAGGGCAGGGGAACAGCCGTAAGAGCACACAGCAGCATTATTAATAGCATCGTTCCAGAGCAGAATCGCATGGAAATTCCCAGAAGACAGTATGTGAAATTCAGATCAAAAATACGAGGTAATATTTGAATGGTAGTGAAGAAAGACCTTACCCAGCACCTTTATAACAGAAGACAGCTCATACAGTTAAATAAAAACCTTAAAGCAACACTGCAGGCCTCTCAGCGTTTGGAGGTGCAGTGAACTCCCGACAGCTTCTCTGGGTAGATGCTCACGTCAGTCCCGGCAGAAAGCATAACCTCCATTTTCAGCCATTTCTCTCTTTCAGAGTTCATAAGCGTGCTCTTTTAATAAAAGTTAAAAGCAGCGCATAAATTAGGTGCTTTTTCTTAAAAGGACGGCGCTGCTTTTAAACTGCAGGCCTATGTTACATCAGAAGGAAGTTAACTTCAGAAGTCTGAGCACTGTGAAATGGTTGCCAGCAAGAGAGGCTGCCTTATTCACGCTCTGCGACGAGCTCACGCAATGGCAGAAGTTGCTCCTCTCCTTTCGCTCCACGCTACGCAATCTGCCTTGACACTCGACCAGTCAAAAGTCCATTAAGAGGTGCTTCATTATCGATATAGCAAATTGTTTTAAGATTAAGTCAATTACATATGCTCGGCCAAAAACTGTTGCAGCATCCCATAAGCACCTCTCCTGAACAGCCTTCCTGCCATTGCCTGCTCCCCAGCAACAACCACAGCCAGTCAGCAAGGGCATACATGCAAATAAGCAATTTGTTGTAAATACCTTCAGTTTAGCGCTTCGGCGTGTTATTTTCCATACAGGGAAGTAACCGCACACGAAACGTTGTTCAGTGCTCGGCAGTATTTTGGACCATTAGACACAAAGCCTCGTGCAACAGCTGCCGTATTTTTTCTTTTATGGTCAAGACTTTTTTCCAGGTGGTTGGGGTTTGTTTGCATGGACTTTATTTTTCTACTCTGAATCCGCTGTTTGCCCCCACTGTTAATAGCACTATTTTAGGTTAATAACACTATTTTATCACAACACACGTACTCACCAGCCTAGGGGGATACTCCCTGATTTGTTGCTTTTTTCTCTTTTCTCCCATAAAATGCTTCATCAGTTCTGACGGTGCAAAAGGGACATCCGAAGCCGGAACTGCAGTTAGCACGTCATCGCACGTCCCGTTCCCCGGGGTGAAGCCCCAGTACTGATTCCAGGGGGGCTGTGACAGATTCTGGGACTCTCACTGGAGTCAAACGAAGACCCAGAAGGACTTAGCTGGCCCAGGACTTCAGTGGACAACTTCTTAACAGGACTAATTAAATTTTTCAGGTGCCTTTGCCTCCAGCCGCAGTGAACGGCCCCGGGCTGGAGCACCCAGCGGAGGAAGACGCTCAGTGCCAAGGTGAGCTTCATCTTCTCGCAGGTGGGTCAACTTGGGTCCATCGGGGCGCACTGGGCAAGTACCTGTGCGAGTAGCGATCATTTTCAGGTAAACCCATGTATTTATAAGGATGTTGTTCATCAGATGCCGTGCTTCTGCAGGAGGAGCACATAAATTCCATTTATTTGCCTACCTTTTTCCTTTCCACACAAACCCACATCCACCAATTTCGGTAAAATCTTCCACGCAGACAGGACGTGTTCCCTCCTTGTAACACTGGCAATCCCAAAACTGATAAAAAGGGGAAAGAATGAGACAGTAACTGAGGACAAATCCCCCCCTCGCCCCACGGCCACGCGTGGGCTGTGGGAAAAGCCACTGGCATGCTGAAACACGAGTTTGGTAAAATCTGCACACAGTAAACAGGCCATGCGGTGTACGCTTTATAAAATGGAGCAGCACTCGAAAAGGCTTTTAATTTCAGAAAACCCTCTCAAGCAGGAAAAACCGTGCTATTTAAAGAATACAATGGCTCTACAGGCAGAAAACCTCTTGGATAGGAGTAAAGTGGCTGTCTGGCATATCTGCATTTTGCAAGTGCAAGAGGCTAATAAGAGCGGTGCAGGCCAGAAAATAGCAGAAGGGAGAATTTATAACCTGTATGGTAAAGGATAAGCTGTGCAAGGAAAAAAAAAAAAAAAAGAACTAGGAAGGAAGTAAAATAAAAAGGTAAGCACAAGAGAGTCTGCCTGAGCAAGGGCAGCGGCAGCCCTGGGCGATCCTGCTCCAGAAGCTGTGGTTAGCGTTGGCCACCAGGTCCTCCTTGCCTCTACACTACGTTTATTTAAAATTTTGCACTACACTAGCTCCATTATTTTGTTAGAGAGAGGAGTTTCTGGGAAATAATGGTAGTAAATGACCTACACACAGATTAGATCTGTTTGCATTTCTAGTAGAACTACCTTAGCGATTCTTTCTGGCAAGCGGGGTGTTGAACAACATCACCCCACGTGTTTCCATATCCCTCTGTGGCAGGAGCAATGTGTTTGCTCAGCAGGGAGTGACCCCTGTCTCCACACGATGTTCTGCCCTGGTGTGTTTGTAAGGGTTATATTGCCATTCCTGGTTAGGGTCACTATTATATACAACCCACTACAGCCTCACAGAGCTTCCTTGCGGTTGCAAAAGCAAATTTCTTCAGCATTACCTCCTGTAGATCTTAATCAAGAACTTCAATTTCAGCAGACACTCCGGTAAAATAAATGGACAAATACATTCCTTCTATCAATGAAGAGTGATTCATAACCACTTCTTGTTTGTATCCACAGTAATGGAAGAAGATGAAATTCAGCTCTCCAAGTATCTTTGAGGCATTATGAGGCAAGTGTATCAAGAGCTACTTTCCATACTGAAATTATAAATACAGAATAACAGGGGAAAAAAATCTGGTTTCAGAGTTCTTACTAAGATTTCAGTGAATTTTTTAAATCCTCATCTTCAAAATTATGAAATCACATTTCATGTTACTCTTCAGTTTGGAATGTTTTCAAGAGACCAGTTTTATTTTTCTGTCTATTCCCCAGTCTGTCAAAAAAAAAAAAAAAAAAATGCCATCAGAGCAATAGCAAAGTTTTGTTTTGGATTTCAGAGAGATGACTTTTAATCTCCATTGCACTACTGATCTATACCTCAGCAATTCCGTTAATTTTCTTGTGTATGTGTTTTCAGTCCCTTCAGTTGTCTACTTTGCCTACTTTAACATGCAAGTTTTCCAGAGCAGCAAATATCACTTGCAGGATTTCTGCAGCACCAAAACTCTGGGCCCCTAAGCTACACACTTGTACATCGCAAATGGCTTATTTCCAAATATTTCTTTTGCATATTGCAATGAAAATAAGTTTTCAATAATGTAAAGGCAACTAGACCGATCAAAGCTAACTTCTGGGGAAGGACAAACACTGCCTCTATCTGAAGGGATGCATTTAGAAATTATAGCGCCTTTTAGCAGCTGGAAAGATACTGGAATCTATTATTCATCAATCAAGTTGTTATCACCTAGAAGATTAGATGGTGGCCCAAGAGACACAGCCAACAAAAGTTTATAAATTTCTCAAGAATACATAATAGAAACAAAATCTAACTTAAGAACAATTTGGTCTGGTAAGGGAAGAGGAGGGCACGGCAGGGAGGGAAAGCACAGGATGGGCAAAGGACCTCATCACCGGGGCAGTGTGAGTACAGCTCTCAGTGAGCAAGGCTTTATACACAATTCCATAAAACTCTCTCACAACGCCCAAAAAGCATAATCCAAATAAAATTAACATATCAAAAGTATGAAGCATGTTGAAAATCACCAGCCAAAGAGTGGTTATTAGCATCCCCCACAAAGATGAGGGGACAGATAAAGTGGAGACCCGCGGCGTGCTCCTGCTCAGACTCAGGGGCTGGAGCAGAGAAAACGCCAACATAATTTGTGGGTGACAGCAAGCTGGCAGTGGCTGCCAGTGCTCTGGAAGACAAGATCAGAATTGAAAACGTTCTTGATGATGGTGGAAGTGCTAGGAAATCAGTCAGATGAAATGTCGTGAAGGCAGTTACGAAGAATTATGCTTAGGAGGAATCAACTGCACAGACAGAAAATGGGGAGCATCTGGCAAAGCAGCAGGACGGCAGGAAAGGCTCCCCTGGCGCCTGAACACCACCAGCAGCTAATGCACGTAGCCTTGCCTGCAAACGGGCTGGCCACAGCACGAAGGCTGGCCGAGGGCTTTGGAGACCAGCTGCTTCAAAAGGCCTGGAAATAACCCCTGCTCGGCTGTCACTCGGTGGAGTACCTTTGCGACTGGGAATGCTGCCTCAGTCCCCAGTGGTGACCGTGCCAAAGACATCCCCCATGTCAGCACTGATCCTCTTTACAAGCGAGGGGGGACTGGGGAACCAGCGGTTTGGGACTGTTCAAACCCGTGAACCGGCAGCTCCCACGCACCCTCACGTCTTTCCCTCATTAGTCCCTGGAGCGAGCCCAAAGTGGCTCTAGATGCCTCCTTGTCCCAGAGCAACCCTCGTTTAACTGTGAAACAGAGGAAAGACGGGGGGGGGGGGGGGGGGGGCCGGCCCCGGCCCCCCCCCCCCCCCACGGACACGGGACCACACACACACACCGACGATGACCCATTAACAGGGTGTATTTTTAGCGAATATGTGACAAAAGCATTTCAGATCATTCACTCTTGAGTGACCCATTATCAAAATCTGTAAAGTCATCTCTCAACCCTTAATACAGTTGGAATTATCTTACCTGTCCTCTACATTATTCTTGGGGACAAGTCAACAGTATAAATGTCCCACGGTTCTAGGATAAATACACTTCCCATACAGATCAGGTTAGATGATATAGCATTAACAAACACATCCATGAAAAGAAAACAGATGTGCTAATCTATGAAAATTTCGATGAAGGAAGAAGCCATCAATCTGTCAAAAGTTATCAGCTCGTTTTTCTTCCTGTGTTACCTGCAGAGATTTCTTTTTAAACTATTTACCTTTGCTACTCAGGAGATCATGTACGAATTGCAGCTGGAACACAATTTTTCCTAAAAAAACCCTGAGGAATTACCAAAAAGGCATCCATCTCCCAAGTGTGGGAGAATGCCTTGACAAGGAAAGTCTTTTCTTTGAAACTTCTATTTCCCTAATTAGGAAAGCCCTCACTGTGCATTTAACAGTAGGAATAAAGGGGAAAACCAGACAAAAATAGCATTCCAGCACTGCTATCAAAATAAATACAAGTGTGGCTTCAGAAAAGCTGTGCCATATGTATTTATAAACACTTTGGTCTGGGTTTTGTTGTTATTGGAGTGCTTCATCGCTTTCTTTCCTCCTTAACTTAGAAGGCATTTGTTGTTTCCCCAACCCACTCAACACGTTGTAATTCAGCCGGTGCCAGCCCCAGGTGTTGCTCTTTGCAGGGGGGGCTGTGTCTTGCACCGGGGGAAATCAGAAACCCAGAATGGGCTCTCGGCTCCTCCCTCACCTCCGAGACCACCAGCCACCGAAGGGGAGTCTCAGCCCAGGACGCCGTCCCTGGCCAGGGGACTCGGCACCTCCTCCCGTGCGGGCGACCCCAGGGACACCAAGGGAAACGGCTCCACCGCCACCTCCACCGGCCGAGATTCAAGACAGTCAATTCAGCAGAAAACAGTATAAAATTGTTTTACAAGCTGTAAAAAGGCCCCAACTTTTCTGCAGGCAACCTGTACCACTTTCACATCCAACAGAAATTTTAACCCCCCAGCACTTCATTAAGCTGAAAACAGGGACCATTAGCGCGGTCACACACCGTGAGCTCGCGCGGTCACGCTGCTGGCTGCTTCAGTGCTCACGAGGCCCGAAGGACCCAAAAAGAGGGACAACCCTCCCTGTCACCCAGGGCACAGTGTGGCAGCAGCCGAATGCTGCATCCCTGCCTATGTGCTACTGTCGACGTTTGATCAGGGTGGAGCTGCAGGGAGGTTTGAGGAGGGGAGATCCAATGTCCAAACAGGGATTTGGCAGGACCGCGGACTTCAGCGGCTTCCGAAGAAGCAGAGCTGTATCCCAGTCAACACAAAATACAAGAGGTTATTTCAGCCACTCCACACTCTGAATGTGACCCCAGGGTTGTATCAGCACATCTCTGGCAAAAACATTAGCTCCATAAAGCCATGCAGCTCTGCCAGACCACACCGGAGCCCATCCACCACTAACTAAAGAATTAACCGAGTTCTGACTGATGATGTCTTATCTGGAAAGCAGCCAGCATTAGAGTCAACCTAAGTTTCCCAGTTAGGTAAGAGAAAAACACGGGGAACATCAATCAAGAATCTCCCGTTACCACTGGTGGGAAAAGATTCATTCTTTTTGTCGTGTTGTTCTGTTTAAAATCTGCATTTTTCTGCATATGCTAAGTAAGTGATAATTCACATCATGTTTTCTTTAATGAATGAGACAGAAATGACTTCTATTTCTACATAAATTAGAAACACTTATAGTCTAAACAACTGAATAGTTATTTGCTAAATTGTAACGATGCAGCTCTGGCCCAAGTGATGTCAATAGAATTACCCGCCTGAGCGAGTACTTGTCAGTGTGATTAGGGGGTCACTCACTAGCAGCAACTGAGACAGTTTGCAGAACACAGCCATAAAAGTCGCACAGTGCTCTAAAAACGATGGCCAGCTTTCCACGGTGGTTTTCCACGTTAACACAGGTGCTTCTCCCGGCGCAGACGGCTGCTCCCCCGGCAGCACCGTGAGCCCTCGGACATGCCCCCCCCAGGTCCCCCCGAGCACCTCTGTGCTGAGCTGCACCACCTTCCCCTTCGGGAGGACGAGGAGCCTGCGGGACATGGTGTGTACAAACAGGCTGTGCCCCTTTGCAAGTGGGGGTTACACAGACTTCTAAACGGCCAAACATTTGCACGGCCACCTGTGTTGCAGCTGCACTGCACACCACGCATGCACACTGGCCGTGCACGTCAGCATCTCCCAACACAACCTCCTTCTCCATCCTTCTCTGAAATGCTGCAGCCGTGCACAGAAAACCTCAGCAACAGGTTAGGAGAAGGTGAAAAGCAGTAATATATTATCTGAAACGTCTGAATGCAGGATTAATTACATACGTTTGATTTTGGCCAGGACATCCATTCCGCAGTTCGCAGGAAATCAGATTGCATGGCCGCATTTTACACATCCTCTGCAGATGGAGCCTGTGGCGTTCCAGCACCCTGGCTCCGTGCTGGGGTATTTGTTCAGCACTGACTCACCGCAGAAGGTGCCATCTTCAGTCACAAACAATTCCTCACAGCATCATGGAACTCCTATGAAATCTCTCATCGAAGTACTGGCTAACCTCCAACCAGCTTAGTTTGCAAGATCTGACAAGATCAAAGACTGAAGTGCAATAGCCCTAGGCAACAGAAAGTACAAAAATATATATACGTCAATTCAGTGAATACTAATTCTACCAAAAAATCAGTTAGAAAAATAGGAAAATGACACCTACACCTCTCTGTGAATACTCTAAGGTAACGTATAAATTATATGGCTATGCCAGAACAGATATAGGCATTAATTTATAGAGCACATTATATTGTTCTCCACCTTCATAACCATATAGACAGATAATTTTTGACATTACTACTTGCTGCCTATGTTTTCCACTGTGACATATATAGGTTTGTCTCCCAGAAATTTCAGAATCCTTTCCTTTGTGACATCCTCATGAATAGCTTTTGGCGACTTCACTGAGGGCTCGTGGATGTTGCCAAGAAACTCAGTATAAGATCCAGTCCCACTGGCAACCATTTATGTGTAGAATATTAAGCTTCCATCTAAAAAGTGGCTAGTGTATTCAGATCCTGCGAGTGAGCTCCTGTAGCTCGCCGAGTGCAGGAGACCCTCCAGCGGGTCCCCTCCAGCCCTTGATTCAGCAAGTCCCTTGCACCGGGGCTGGCTTTGACGCTCTCCAGCTCCCACCCACCGGAGGCAGTGGATGTGTTTTACCGCTTTGCTTTCAACTCCTGAACTCTGCTCACCTTCAGATGAGAAGCCTCTCGCTGGAGACCCTCCACCAACGTGTAAAGTAATTCCAGCGTTTGCCAGAGCAGTGCTCTAACTCCATGATGGCAGCAAATGCATGTGAAGCCTACCGCAGCCCTTTTGTCAATACCGTCCTCATCACCACCAAGTCAAGTTAATAAGCACAGTTCATCAGCTCTGTCCCTTTGAATACTTCTTTCCTGAAGGGGAATATAATGCATTCAACATGTCAGATATTTAAAGGGTTCTTTCATGTGCAGCCTCAGTTCATTGCTAATAAAATACAATTTACTCTGCTGTTTTGTTCCCTGTGTGCTACGTGTTGTATTAAGATACAGCTTCTCATCACATTTTTTAGCACAAAATAGTCATCTGAAGACTCACTAAAGCCTTCCACACTTCCAGTTGCCTTCCGTCAGATGCCATTAAAAAGTGCTGTAATGAAGGACAGCAACAAGCGCCGGCAGGCAACACTGTCGAGACCTGTGGGACGACCCTCCCTTCTCCGGAGTGGAGGCAGTTCTTCAAACCACCCTCCTGCAACGAGCTGGTCCAACTGCCTCCTCCTTTCTGGCAAGGCAGTGAGCAAGCGACTCGACCTCCATGGGGCAGATGTTGCATTGCAGCAACAGTGCCAAGCAGCTGGCTTCAGAGAGCAAACTCTGACCCCAGATATCCTGCTTTTCCAAGAGGAGTTACCTCCTGAGATGAAAGCGTCGCTCACTGGCCTTTGGTGTTTGCCTCAGACAATTTTTTTAGAAAGACACAAACTTCAGGATGTTTGTCCTAAGCAAAATGAGCATCATTCATCACCTTTTGAGAACCACCAATCACCAAAAGTTAATACCTCCCAAAGCTTCTCAATTGCAAATTCCTTTCTAATACAAAGTTAAAAACAACCTCTGAAATGCAAATAACCCAGCAACCTACACAAGATGATTTATGCCATGCCATCTTTTTCATGCAAATAAATTAAAAAAAAAAAAAGAAAATGTAATTTAGAGTGGACTACTTTGTATAATAAAATAAGAAAGTGACATTTTGTCTGCAAAACTCTGAGTGCAATGCGTTGCTGCCATTGCCGCTGGAGGTTTGACCTTCTCAAACATGGAGAAAAAGATTCTGACTTATTTAGATTGATTTTAAATACAAATCATTTTATGGCTTCAGATACATCCAGAACAGGCACTTATTTTAATTTCTTTATGTTGGTGTCAGTGCAAGGGAAGGCAGAAAGTTTGGTTCTCAGTTAACGTTTCAAAGAGCAAAGGACAACTAAGACCTCCCGCAGCAGCGAACGAGCCGCAGCCCAGACCCCTGCGCCAGCCCAGAGGGCGCGGGACGTGCTCCCGGCACAGCCGGCTTCCCACACCGGCAAGTTCAGTGCGTGCTGGGGGCATCAGCAGAGCTGGACTGTTCCTGGTAAGAAACAGAAATGCAACCTCAGAACAGCAAAGGTGCTTCGAACATACAAGAGCTGAAAGACGCGCCAAAACATACACGCTGAAGTCAACAGTGGCAGCAAACCGCAGCCTTTGTAACTGCCGCAGCAGCGCTAGCCACAGCGGAGAAGGCCGCTTTTCGGTAGGGGCTGCTGGAGGCAAAGCTCCGTAACAGCGAGGGTGAGAGCAGCGGGGAGCTGGTGTGGACCCCCCCCACCCCCCCACCCCGCCGGGCACTGCTGCTGCGGCTGGGCACAACCCGGGGTGCAGATGGAGCCTGGGCTGCTCCGGGGAGCTTCCCGTCAGCGGTGCAAGTGCGTCTCCCTTCGTCTCACCTTGCGGTTAATGTTAACATTTGATTTCTCTTCTGCTCTATTAAACTTTATCAAATGGAGGGGAAAAATCTATTTCGATAAACGGAGCGGATGTGATCGCGCCGGATGGGGTAACCGTGCCCAGCAGCAGCTTGCCCCTAGAGCTGCAGGGGCTGCCGTGCTATGCGGCTCGCTGAGACGGGAGCTGAACGGGCAAGGGCGTCCACGCCGGTGTACTGTCACGGTGCGGCGCGCCAAGCGGGGTGTAGGAGCGCCCTGCTGCAAGTATCAGCGGCAAGGGGCCGCCAGCCCCAGCCCAAGGAGGAACGCTAACGCCTCCTCAAAGGGATGCCTCGCACAGCGCCTAAATCTGAGCCAAGTGATACGACTCTGAGCCCCATTGATAGCAAAGAGCTTGTGCTAAGCTGTCAGACTGTCACCAGACACCCCCAGCTCAAGGACGCCCGGCCAGGCACCCGGCCATGCCGGCTCGAGCTGGGGGAGAAGCTGCCAGGAGCTGGGCATGACAGGCAGCTTGTGCGCAGAACCGGGAAGGATTCTGGTCTCACACCCACATAAGTTGCTACCGGCAGCTTATAAAATCCAAGGATTGATCTACAAGGCTCTCCGAAATGCATTTTAAATCACAAATTCCGTCCAAGTAAAGACATGGGCCTTAGTTTTATTTTTACTAATATTAATGGCAGGAAGAAAAAACTGTACTATTACAGAGCAACAGCTACTCATAAATGAACAGATCTTTTCTAAATCAGGGTCATTTCTCCTGGTTATGATAAGGCCCTGTCAGGTAATCACAATCCTTACAGAAAAATGCTTTGCCTTCACTGCTGTCCTCTAAGATAGTAAATCTGAGACAATCTGTCTGGTTGTTAAAATATAATTCCTCTTTACTAGAACTGATCTTCTAAAACGGGCTGGCGGACGTGTCTTCTCCTTCCTTCTTTTTCTCTGCATTTTCACTGGCGAAGCCTCAAATCTGCGTAGGGTTGGTTTGTGCACCTCCCAGTATGCATGTTTTTTGTAGGAGGGGGAAGTCTTCAAACAGAAAAATACCATAAGCATCAGTCAGGGACTGAAAAATCCCAAGTTCCAACTTGAATTCTGCCAAAGAGACAACATGTGGCCTTGGGAGAAATCACCTCTCCTCCCTGCAGGCTCTCCATCTGCTTCTCACTACTAAAATGGGATTATAAAACTGCCCCATCCCAAAGGGCAGGTAAAACTTTGAAGGTGAAAATGGTGTTACAAGCATGATACATTATTATAACACAGCAAAACCCCTTTCAGGCCTCTCTTCTATTCAGCACGAGGCAGCCACATTTCAAAATGAAGGCTGTGGACCAGCTTTTCCATTTGCACAGGCTTCTTTCAGCAGGCAGCAGATTAAAGCTGAGAGAATAAACCGTAGCAATTAATTTATTCAATGAATGTAGCCTCATTTTCTGTTCACAAAATGTCTGCAAGCCATTTAGCGTTTTTGCCGTGGTTTACTCATTATTCACAATTACTGCAGCGTAACTCTTGGTCTGTAAATTACTCTTGAACAATTAGCTGAGCGTATTTTAGACACTATTTGGGTTAGTCTCAGTTTAATACACAGGGCATATCTTCTCTTCGTTCTCTACTCACCATTAAGAAAGGGAACAGATGTGGCCGGGATCCAAGCAGCCGCGTTCACCAACTGTGCTCAAAACCTCCCTGGTCGCTCTCCCAAGCACGGTTGGCTTCTGCAAGAGAGAAAACGGAGCCTGCTAGATAGCTACAGGCTATTTCCATCCCTTGGTGCATCAAGACTTCCTCTTTAGAAACATGCCTCCAGAAAAAAAAAAAAAAAAGAAAGAAAAAAAAGAAAAGAAAAAAGCATTTTTTGAGAAACTGAGCATTTTTTGTGGTTTTGAATGTTTTCTCCTATTGGTTTAAGTATATGTTTCCACAAGCATTTCCACCAGCACAGAGAATTACTGCAACATTAGAAACCTCGCAGAATCATGGAATCTCTTTTAATTTTAACCAAAAAAAAAAAAAAAAAGAGGCATCCTTCAAAGTATCTTGCTAGACAGAGAACACAGAGAATGCTACTTTAATAAAAAATGGATGGGGTTACTGGTGGGTAAAGGAGATGCTGGCAAAGCCCATGCAAGTTACCACCAGAGTGGCTTCATATAGGTTCAGAGACATTTTAGCATTTTAATGTGCTATTGGCTTAGCAAATAAATAAATTACAAAGTGCAAAAAGAGCTTCTGGAAAATACATTAAGGCAATTTGCAAATAATTGCAGTGAGCTGGTCTATTATGACTTTGACTTCTGAAGTATAAAATCTCCCAGAGATAATGATGATAATCATATTGAAAATAGTTGCCACCCTTTAATCTTCTAAGACAAAACAGAGATCTTTGGGAATTTGGGACCCTGTCACTCTAATGGAACATCTGACAGGAAAGTAATTAGAGTGGAAAGCAAAGGGGTCACCTTACTGCCCGTGCAGAATTCATCAGCTTCCGCTTGCCATCACATGGGGCAGCCAGTTCATCTCCTGCACAGCTTTCTCATTTAAATAGCTTTGTTGCCAATAAAAAGGCTGTCAGACAGACTATTTCCAGAACAGATTTGGATCTCAGTAACTCGTACTGGGCATGTAAAGATTCACCATTCATTATAAAGGCAGCTCAGGAAAAACGGCACCAAAACATGGAACAAAAGTCATTTGCTGACAATTCTGTTAAGATGCAGGAACCGCTACCTGAAGTTTCATTTTTCTAAGGGCAACAGAAATATATCAATAATCGGCTGTGCAGCAGAAACACCACCATTTCCAGCAGAAATGCCTTTCTGCACCCCTCCCCCAGCCCCTTTTCTCCAAGTGCAGCCTGCTTTTATTGCCCACTGGTTCAGGCAGGCAGCCAGGATGCTGCGTCCTGGCCGGGCGACCCTCGGGCACCTGCGTTGCACCCTCCCGGACATCCCCGGCCACCTCTGGAGGGACAGCATCGCTCCGAGCGTGGTCTCTGCACCACTGATGGCCTGGAGATACAAGAAGGGTCCATGGGAAAACTGCAGCAAGGTTCCTCCGTGGACAGAAAAAAGATTTAAGAAGAAAGAGAGGGGAAAATCACAGACTGCTGCTGTTGCATTGAAGGAGGCTCTCAGAGCAGGTTTAACTCAAGAGCCTTAGAATTCAATGGAAAAATCCCACTGACAATGGAAAAACCCCAGACTAAGTCCACCACCTTTCAGAGCTCAGTGGATATCTGTCAGCATAACATGCGACATGGACATGCAAAGAAATCAAAAGATCATCCATTCAGGTTATTCAGCAGTCACTATCAGGTGGTTCAAGAGAAAAGTAAATACCAACTGACAGTCACAACATATTTCATGGACTTTAATTAGTTTGAAGTATGAAGGCAATTTCATCTATGATACCTATCTTTGGGAAATAATGTAATTTTATTTTTTTTTATATATATAGTTGAAATGCCTGTATCCCATTGTGTGTTCTCAACACATAACCATACTCCAACCTGGCTATTTAATAAGGATATTTCCTCTGCTTTTCATATATTCTTTGTATATTAGGACGTATTAGCAAAGTTCCTAGAGGCTACTACCTATTTTTCTTGTTTAATGTATGAACCTAATTCCCATAGAGAGCAACAAAATATTCTCTACCTCAGGATACAGGAGGTATCAACACACAACCATATTTCAACCTGGCTATTTAATATTTCCTCTGCTTTTCATACATTCTTTTTAGGTTTTATTTCAGGATATATTAGTGAAGCTCCTAGAGGCTACTACCTTTTTTTCTTGTTTAATGTATGAACCTAATTCCCATAGAGAGCAACAAAATATTCTCTACCTCAGGATACAGGAGGTAT
>JAVJGJ010000061.1:64505563-64518030 GCA_035590215.1 Microhierax caerulescens | reverse complement strand
CTGGGGGGTCTCCTTCTCTGGAGACATTCAACCCCCCCTGGACGTGGTGGGTCCTGCTCTAGGAGAGCTGCTGCAGCGGGGGGTGGGATGAGATGCTCTCCAGAGGAACCTTCCAACCCCGACCGTTCTGCAATTCTGTGACTCCTAGCTGGCCAGGCGAGGCTGGGAGCGTGTCAGCATGCCCCCCACCGTGGACGTGCTTTGGCAGTGGGTGCAAACCTCTGAGGCCCCACCTAAAGCCATCTGGGGGAATCCACCAACCAGGTCTCCACCTTCCTCTGCCCCATCAGAGGTGATGCTACACACCAAGACGGCACCTGAGACACCATCCCCGGAGCAAGGTCAGGGTGCCCAGCACCCACTCACCTCTGCTCTCTGCCTGCCCACTCGCCAGATCGGTTCTCCCCGGCTGGGAGCGCTGCCTTCGCGCAGGGCTGCTGTGCACTGGCAGCACGTGCGCGGATGTTTAACATCCAGACCAGCTGCCTGCACAGACCACGCGCCTCCACCAGCCCACGTAACAGACCCGCATAGCTCAGGGAGGCTGGTGCACCCTGGGAGACCATCCCTGCCTCCAGGTTTATTAGGATTTCAAAGCTAATGCGCTTCTAAAAAACCCAAATTCATAATCTGTGAGTTCATTACAGTCTCCTTGGAAATTTATTTGCCTAATTTTCAATTAAATCTATGAGAAGTTCTGCGAAGAATTTTTTTTTCCTTCTTACAGCACACAACGTCCCTCTTCGATGGATCTATTCTGGATCCGGTCCAGATTAACAACCCAAGTTAATAGCAAGGCTGCACTCCGCTCCAGATCTCCTTCCAAAAAGCTTTTGCAGGCACACTGCTACAGTCAGAAATCACTGTCACGGCCACTGGCCAGGAGCTGAGGGCACTCAAGGGCCAGGATGGACCCTCAGCTGCACAGGCCACGGCAGCCAGGACACCTCAGATACCTATATATTATGGTATGGAGATTTAGGCTGGGTATTAGGAAAAAAAATTCTTCATGGAAAGGGTGGTCAAGCACTGGAACTGGCTGCCCAGGGAGGTGGCGGAGTCACCATCCCTGAGGGTATTTAACCAACATGCAGATGTGGTGCTTGGGGGCATGGTTCAGTGATAGACTTAGTGCTGGGCTAACGGCTGGACTTGATCTCAAAGATCCTTTCCAGCCTAAATGATTCTGTGATTCTACATCAAGAGGAGCAGTAAAGGAGTTTACCACAAAAGAGTTTGCCTCTCATCTTGTGAGGAAACAAGAGTCTCTCTCAAGCAGCTCTATTAACAGCCACGGCACTGACGATACGCACGCCAAGGGTAAAAGACAGACTGCTAAAATTGTGACAAGAGAAATAACACTGAAGGGTTTCAGCTGAAGGTCCATATCCATCTAGAACATATGGTATGGAGGTGTATGAACAAGACCACGCTATTCTCCACGGACGGCTGTCGTCTAAAGCCTTTTGCTGATGCACACACAGAAAAGGAAACAAACAGCTCTGGTGAAGCTGGGACAGCCAGTGCCACCCCCAGGAAGGCACCTGTGTCCTCCCCCGTCCTGGGGGAGTTCGCCTCCCTCTGCAGCCATCTGGGGAGCCTCAGCCCCGGACAGACCTCAGCACCAGCAGCAGGGTGGGAAATGCCCTGGGACGGGGAGCTGCTCCCTACCCCAGCGTGGAAACTGTCCTAAATGGAAGAATCCGGGATTCAGCAGCTGCATGCAGCTAACGCTTCCTAGAGCTGAACCCTTAGAATACAACCTGAAAAGTAAAAGGCAGTGTTTAAAAAATGGTTTCACAGATGCGAAGTAGAGAATAGATTTGACAGGACAAAGATCCTCAAAGTTACACTGACATCATTTTCTCCAGAGTAAAATCTAACAGGAAAATATCATATCATTATAAAACCTCCCAAGGAACAGAACATGATGCACCTCAGGTAGAACGGAAATTCACTGTCTTCCCCAGACAGCTGGCAAGTTTATTCACAGAAGGTGACATTCACACTCTGCAAAGGACCAGCAAAATAGAGGATAAGTGGCACGGAGCAAAGTTAATGACTTCTGCAGACCCCCAGCTTTGACCCAAACAAAAGAAATCTCAAACAAAACACAGCCACGGGCTGGTGCAACGGCTCCGCATGATGATCTGCCAACTGTAGCAACTGATCGTTATTTCTGCAGGGAGCAAATGTGTTCGTGACATTGAAAGCCTGGATATTGGCGTGCCATGATTCATTCCTCCTCCATTGAATCTGCAATATTTAGACTTTTACCAAAAGCTGTGCTTTTGCAGGAGTTTGGAAGAGGGTTGATTTCACTTTTTCCCATTGAAAGTGACATTCCCCTCCTCCCCTTCTCAAAAACAAATGATTAATTAAAGCAGCATTGATTTTCCATTCCCTATGTTAGCTCCTATTTGATCTGAAAGCTTAATACACTATTTCTGGCATACAATGAAATATTGTGAGTTAAATCCAGATGAGAGTTTGCAAGCAGTGTCTTTCTTAATTATAATCAAAATGCTTACGTAGGAAAATACTAGAGTCAGCATATAATTTCAGTATTAGTGACAAGTCTGTGGAAATGAAAGTAAGAGAGTCTATCTTGACTGCAAGTTTGTCAACCCACTCATCCATCAGTTTCTGCACTAGCATGGAAACACCATCCCCACATGAAGCCCAAGAAAAAAAGGTGATGTTCTGCACTTAACCAGCTGCCTCCTAAGATGAGGCATCGTCTTTCATCTGAGATTCCCCATTTTTCACCTTTTCTGTCAAGGGCCACGAATGGCAGATCTGAAAGGACATTGTGTGAAGTGCTGTGCTCCCCCAGTGCTCCCCCAGTGCTCCCTGGCCTCCTCCCACTGCCCATGGCACCACAAAAGCCCTTATGGTTCATCAGTGCAGTCACTTGTTACAGACCTATGACAAAATAAAGAAGAATTCCAGGTTTAGACCTCATTAGAACCCTCAGATTTGGATGTATCCAGGTTGTAACCTGAAAGCAACTAATGTAGAAATAAATGCCTATCGGGAAAGTGTCAGAAACACAATAGGTACCTAGATGTGTGCTGTAGCTAAAGAAACACTGAAAAATAGAAAATTCCAATTCAAGACATATTTATAATTCATTTTCAGTGGGGAAAAATAATAATTCTTTAATCTGTAGTTGAGCCCTAAATATTTTTTGAAGGTGAACACAAAAGGAACAGGAACATAGAGAAGCTGATGCTCGATTTCCAGTTTGAAAGTACTTCAGGGAACAATTTTCCTGGTATCTACTGCAGCTTTGGGCACGTTATTTTGTTATTAGTCCAGTTATTTATCTTTTTAACGCATCTGATTGTTTAGCAGATTACGGTATTTTAACTCGTCATCCGAAGCTACTGGTATGCCGAATCTAAAATTCCCTCCGTGCGGCACAGAGAACCCTTGTGCAGCCGCTGCGTGGTGCGAGTGGAAGCGCTGGGCCCACGGGCGGCTCGCACGGCCGCCGCCGAGGCCCACGGAAGCCCTGTGCCAGCCGCGCCATGCGCAGCGCCCGCGGCCTCCAGGCAGGGCTGGCCCGCGACGACGCGGCTCCTCTCGAGCACTCTCACCCCCTTACGACGTCCTGTTCCCCTCATTTATGAGTCCCCTCGCTTCCCCACATTAAAAACGGGCTCTCGAGCCTTTCTTGCCTGCCACACCGCACCATCTCTCATCGTCACAGAAGTTTTTGAAGCTTTGTAGAGGATATGCAAGATGAATATTATGATCTCACCTTTTTACACTTGCTGAATATTTAAAGGTTTTTAGCTCCCTTAAAATAAATCTTTTCCAATTGGAAGGACAAGGACAGAGGGCTACTGTTTCCATAACAACCATCCTCAGAAAATTTTCTTTTGGTAAATACAGCAGAATTAACTGCATAGTTTTAACATTTAATCATATTCTGTTAGACACGTATGAAAAAAAGGTAAACTTTTGTTCACCTTGCCTCTCTACCATCTGTCTCATTGACCAAAATACAGCTCCCTTCAAACAACTGAAAGATCCTAAAAGAAAAGCACCTGTGAACTCATTCATTATGCTGTTAGGCAAGCTGCCGGGCACCGCTGGCAAAGAAATAAGATTGAAAATTGCTGATGCATCTTCCATCACTGCAATTTCCACAAGGTTAGAAAAAGTCACATTGGATAAAATCTTGGGAGTGCCAAGGCAATGGTCTGGGTAATAAATGCAAAAAGGCATTCTCATTTTTTGTATTAGGTGCAGAGAAACTCAAATTGAGCGCTCCTGGCAGGAGAGCAGAAATCAGGGTAAGAGCTCCCTGATTTGGATACGAGAGGCAGTTCAAGGGGCTTTGCACCCCGTACCACCCGCCTGGCAGGCGTGAAAAACATTTGTACCCTTCTCCTCAGATAAATGAAATACATTCACCCCTCCAGCCGTTCTCCCAACAAGGTATCTTACTGGATATTCACCAGAAGTGAACCGAGACCACGCAAGGCAGCAGGTTCGTGGAGTTTGGAAAAACATTGTTTAACTTTGGAGTCATCAGAGCTCGGGTACGTGCCCAGCACTGGCTCTGAGGAAACAAGGCTGCGGTGAGCTGCCACCCCGGCTGCTTCACGGAGCTGTTGCCCCACGTTCCATGTATGACAGCAGCAAAAAAAAAGGTTTTGTTAATGTTCTAAAATCAGTCCAGGTCATTTCTAGCATGTTTCTGTGTCTTTGCACATTCACCCCCATGCCTACTGCACTGAACAGTTCATCGCCAGAAATCACATCATCACAGAACGGTCTGGGTTGGAAGGGACCTTAACAAGCACGCTTACATATAAGAAAAATATTTGCTACAGATTATGCATAGAAACCACTGCCAAATGCCTGTGTGAGCGTTCACACGTACTGAAACCCAGCTCAGACATCTCAGTTTCTCCATCCAGAAATGGAAGAGCACGTGGCCTGCTAATCAGATCAAAACTGCTCAGATCTCAAATTAAGTTCAAAGTATGAATGAACTATGAAATCAGAATTTGCAGGTTAAAAGTTTTCACATAAGACTCGGTAAACAGTTTAACTATAGTTGAAAAAATCCCCAACTTTAAATTGACCTTAAGCTGCTTTTTGCCATGCTTTAAACTACCTAACATATTACACCTTATACATTTCTGCCCATTTTTAATAAGAGCAGCTCAGCAGAAACTGTAATACACGGAGCAGGCAGAATATATTTACCATACATATATACACATTTATATGGGCTTTTAATAAAATTCACTGCAAGGCTATTCTATTTTTCTTCTACAAAAAATGCCTTTGGCTTTAGCCTCAGAAACGATAAAAAAGAGCATCTCTCCTTACCAAGTAGAGAGAGTACTGCATAATGACCTGAGAAGAAAGAATATTACAATTCATCTATTTCTTAATTTCTCAGAATAATAAATTTGAAGATCTGACTTGCAACCTCAACTAAAAAGCTTCTTTGAAGCTCTCAATAAAGAAAACATTTCATAAAGGCCATTTCTCCCTCAAGATGGCTCAGTACCACTTACACAACCTAAGGCACAATTCAGGTTGCGCAGCATCACTGAACATTGCCCTGGGCCACCCGGCTTGCGTGGAGCCTGGCTGTTTTACCTGCGCACAGGTGCCCGTACCGCCGCGTTAGCACACAGAAGAGGCAGCAGAGAGAAAAGAAATCCATAAGCAGGTACCCACTGAAAGAAATGCAATAAAGCAATTAGGCTCTCTGAAGGTAAAAGCTATAGAGATTTTGTTATGACAAAGACTGATAAACCATAAAACAAGTTCAAAGGACGTGCCATTGTGTTGAAAGTGGCCAAAAGGAAGAACAAAACCCACTGTAAGAGCAGGTTCCTTCACGCTGCTTTTGGAGTACATCACTGACATCTGACTAACTTGTCCTAGGACACGCTGCTAAATCCTGGTGCGAAGGGACCTGGCCTTACCTAGCCATTGCTTTGTGAAACAGTTCACACAGCCAAAGGCAGTTATTTTTCTAGAAGTTTTCATCGAGAGGAATCTTGCCAGGAGGTCAGTCTTTGGTATCAACAGGTCCCTGTGCTGCTTGGAGGCAGCTCCGCCGCGGGCAGGCACATAGCTCATAGCGGGGATTTCGGCAGCCAGCACACGGGCCCGAGAGGCAGGGGACCTTGGGCATCTTCCAGCTGTATCCATGCAGGAGTACCTCAACAGCTAATTAAGCTATCAACTCTTCAGCATTTGAATGAGCTCATGCATCTCTGTACAGCATCACCATATGTTGTTTAGACAGACCATTACTGTTACTTCATTCGGGGCCAAAGAGCTGAAATTCAAAGATTTCCCTTTGGAAACACTTGAGCCACTTGGTTCCCTTGAAAACGTGGACAGGTTGTCTCAAGGCCATCAAGCTTCAGAAACTTTCCATTCCCCCTGCCTCCTGCCATACTTGGTGCCGTGCCCATCCCTGCTGCCCAAGCGAGCGGTGCTCAGGACCAAGGGGAAAACAGACAATGTTTGACCTCACACAGCTTGGACCACTGCAGCGGACATGGGTCACGCTCCTGTGATGGCACCTGAATCTGTCGGACATCGGACAGCTCCCAAAACATCTGTTGACCGAGGTTTTCTGTCCTCCCCCCGACTGTTACAGGTGCTCCCAAAATCACTATTCATCAAAAGTCTTACTCCTGCCTCGACCTTTCCGTAACCTTGTGCGATCACTCATACCTGCATCCCAAACTGAGGAATCCTTTACCCTCCACACATCTGCCTTTACCAAAGGCCACTACAAAGCCTTATTCATTTAAATATCATGCTCCCTTCCTAATTCAGACCACAGCGGCATTGCAAAACCTCCTCAAGCCCCAAAAGACTGTCCATGTTCAACTGGCATTCCAACCCGACAGAAACTTCTGCTGGTGGCAGCCCAGCCGTGACGGCGAGGTGAGGCACGCTGAGCCCTGCCTGGGAGAAGGGACCAGCTCTGGCTCCTCACCTGGCAGCTGCCAACGGTCCTTTCCAAGGAGAGCTACAATTTACTGAAAAATCCTTCTCACAATGCATGTTGACAGAGCAAACAGCCACCAGTGGTGCAAAGGGGCAGAAAATGCACCTGCCCTCAGCCGGCCGAGGCACTCCTGCCATGTCCCGGCTCACAGGAGGGGAGAAAATCTGTTCTGAAATTAGATGAAAACAAAAGGCTCTTCTTTCCTCTCCACCAGCACCTTTTTGCTGCAGCTTCTCCTTCCCAGCCATAAGTGCACTTTCCATATCAAAGGCAAGAGGCCGACCCGGCTGCGTCTGACACGCAAAGGGCTTGTTTCTTTCAAGCGGCCGTGCGAGAGGGTTCAGCAGACAGCGCAGTCAGGGAAATGCCAACACCAGAGGCTCCCTCGGTGAAAGCTGCCTGTGTGTAGCGCTGCCTCGTGGCCTCTGCAAAGAAATAAGCAGAGGAAAGAGTTGTTCAAGCTAAGAGAAATGTAGATTGCTGATTTGGACTTATTGTGCAGGAAAGGAAACCTCAGCGCAGTAGATGAGCAGGGAAGAAAAAGCCGTATCAAAAGTTACAAGACACGCAAGAGCAAGCCATGCTATTTCATGCTCCCGAAGGCTGACACATTTGCTAGCCAGCAGCAGCTTCTTTTTCTCTATCTTTAGATATCAATGTGCACAACATTTTTCTGCCACTTGAGCACCTTAAAACACCTTTTGGTAATTGTAAGCACAAAAAGCCTCAGGCAAGGGAAGCACCCATCTTTTCTAGAGGATTCCAGCACTCCCTCTGCACACAGTCCAAGCAGTCGTTCAAAGCCTCAGAGGCTGGTACCAGGATTAAAGATGAGCCTGCTCCAGTGCTGGGGCCAGCACCCCGGCACGTGGCCACGCTCTGCCCCAGCCTCACACCCCTGCAGCACACAGCAGTCCCAGCCCTGTAAGCACTACAATCGTTCCCGTATTCCTTCCCACACCCCGGGCACAAGCAGTCCTGCAGGGGTATAACCCTCACGGGCACGACGGCAGCCAGTGCCCAATGACCTGGGTTAAGAGAAGCCCTCAGCTGTGAAGGTAACAAGAAGGTGGAAGTGACGCAGGGTGAGAGAGGCAGGAGCACCCTGAAGAGCAATTCCATCTCCAGATTCGCTGTGCCAGGATGAATTAGGCAAAACGCATCAACACACATCAAAAGAAACAAATCATTTCACAGGCAATCCTGTTTACATGGCTCGCTAACTGAAGAAAATGTGAATTAAGAGGGCTACACAGAAGGCAGGGGAACAAGTCCTATCCCAGTCCCATGTCACTGCATTATGTTGAACTGTTTGTTCAAATTCCACCCTTAAAAAAAGAAAAAAAAGTATTCACAAGGCCCTTTAAAGAGTAACTTCCCAAAACCTGGGCTCCACAGCCGCTCTCCCAAACAACTGCAGCCCAGCACTAAACCCGCTAGGGCAAACCAGCATGTGAGGTTACAGATGAATTACGAGATTCGTGTCAGTCAGTTGTTTGTTTTGGAAGCAAAAAGCTAAGGAAATAACAGCAGAAACAATCTAGTGGCTTTTAGCTACCCCAAAACTACCCCCATACAACTCAGCCACCGCTCCGAGGAAGCCAGTGCCAAGTGTGACACTAAAAAGGGCACAGAGGGTCACCGAGGTCACAAGGAAAGGAACCGGAGCTGGGCTCTGGCTGGGGAGAGGGAAACACTTTAGGAATAACTATCAGAACCATCAAGCAGTTACAAGAAAAAACATTTTTTAAAAAGCATTGGTGTAGTAACTCCCTGACACCACTCAGGAGACACCGGGGCCTCTCACAAGACGACATTGAGGGACAAAAAAAAGGAAAGGGTTGGCATTAGGGATGGGAGCCTGAGTTCTGCAAAATACACAAAACAATCTCCTGGGAAGTGCTGCCATCCCTCGAGGAACTGAATTTCCTCCCACTTTTTGTAACACAGACACAAATTAAAAACAACTAAATGCGTGTAATGAGTTTGATTTATCAAGGGTCTTGGAAGTGGGGAACAGCAGTGAATCAGACGCTGTAAATCAGCCGTCACAAACTTGGCTCAAACCATCTATGAGAAATTCAATTCCAGTTTGCTAATGCCATTATTAAGTAGTTTGGCAACACGATGTTTCAGGGATCGAAAACACGTCGTGTAATCGATGATTTTACACCAACAACATCAAAGCGGCTGGGACGGGGAACGCTTTGCACAGGGCTCGCCCCTTCGCTTTGCAAGCGCGCAGGGATCCGCGCCAGCAGCGGGCACCCACGGCAGCGCTGTAAGGCATTGCCTTCAAACTCCTCCAACGGGGAGCAGCACAACTTCTATACAAATACAAACGCGGTAATAAGGAACCAAAAGCACATCCACCGACCTGATTGCTTTATTAAGCCGAAAGGTTGCCTATCTATTCCCTACTGATACAGCGTCGCATAAAGTCTTAAAGTTCAGCGGTGTTCCATTGCACACCTCCCATTACAGGCTGCGTTTTGCATCTATTGCATTACACATCTAGCCGAAAGGAGAGGGCTCAGGATTTTCTAATTCTGTTTTGACAGAAGATCCAGCTGTAGCGTTTTGTATCTCCATTTTGTGCTATCTGTCATACACTGGAATTGTTTTCCAGGAATGCCATCACTTTCAGCAATAGCCCCGGACAAAGTCACATCAAGATAACAATCTAGGATAGCAAATGCCTTCCGAGCGCTCCAGTGATCGGGACGTGCTTCGTCTGAGCCACACAGGCTTCATTATTCCAGCATAACCAGCGGGGTGGATGATATCATTTCAATATCAAACAGTTCATCAGCGGGGAAAGAAAGGTTGTCGGGTCTCTGTGGAAAAACGCTTTGCACTCTCAGCATCTCTAAAGTCTGGCATAAGTGAAAGCTATCCGGGACAGACCACGTGTTCAGGAGGGGTTCTCACACGTAGGCAGAGAGGGTCACTTACTCCTTGGGGATGGACCCATGCCCTGGACACGCTTCTCAAACAGGGCCATCAAGCCATGTCCCAGCCCCATCTGCCACCAGTGATGAAAGAGAACTGGCTTTCAAAGCAACAAGGAAAATTTTGCTGTAGACCAAGGCACAGTTTGGGTCGCTCACACAGGACCTTCCCAGGGCACCGCAGCGAGCCCACAGGCTCCCTCCCCAGCCACGGGACAGCGAACGCCTGCGCCCAGGACAGCCCAGTCCCCTGCAGGGTCACAGGGGACCAGCTGAGCAGCTCCACTCGTCAGCTGGTGCCACTCGCCACCGGCTTTCTGCAACAGTAAATTTCCAGTTTAAAAGATTAAGAGGAACTGGGCTGTGAGGAGATCTGCCTAAAGGGCTTTTTCCTGTGACTCACTCCTTCCATTTCCTGACAAAGATCACTGAAGGCTGGGAGATGTCAAACCTGAAGAATTCCAAACAATATTGAAAACAGCTCAAAACTGAGGGTAGTGAAAGTATGGGCACGGGCAGGGATTCTGCAATTTCAGCATGTTGGTATTTGACTAAAATTATTCACAAATAATTTAAGAAGCCAAAAATGTTATCCTGGCACTGCAGTTCCACGTTGCCAGTCTCTCCCAAAGACACAGAGGGAAAGAGAAAACGCACGTCACAGAAGATAGTTTTGCAGCACAAACTGGTTCTCTAGACAGCCCACTAAAAGCGAGCCTTGCTGACCGGTGTCAGCTGGTCATGTCGATGTTAGTAACTATATGAAAACCCATGCTGTCGGTTGTCTGATCCACGCTCACACTGTTGGCCCATATTAAGAGTTTGGGAATCAGATTAAATGTCCGTACATAGAAAACCAACACAGATTTAATGTTACATTGCAAAGTCACTTGCAATGTTTTCTGTGACACAAGTGTGTGCTTTCAAAGTCCTCATTTGGACTGCTTTCAAGCTTTAGTACACGTATGAAGTTCAAGAGACTTCCATCATAAAATTAGCTGCAAGTAATTTGACTTAATTTCTGTAGGCTGCAGTCCTTAAAAAGAATGCAACATCTTTGGTTTATAAAAAATCATAAAATGCTGTCACGCATAATTATAGGCTAAAAAGCACAAGTGACCAGTTACCTACCAATAACTTCCAGTTACATATACCACGTAAACAGAATATATTTAACAAACTCAAAATTGTTCTTATACTATTATGGCATAAGAGGTATAGAAATAATGCAGATAATACCATGCTGCATTAAGCTGTTAAGGTCACGCTAATGGCAACAGTTTCTTTCACAGGAGTCATGGAATACCTGACACGAAACAGAATGAGCCAGTGAGAGAAGAAATTCTGCCTTATGGATGTGGGAAACTGCATGCTCCATCTATTTTTTTTTTTTTCTTTATTTGTTCTCCTTTATGGGAAGATTTTGTAGACTACTGTTCACTTGACTGACAAGTATATATGCACAGTTAACCTTCTTATTAGTTAAACATCTCCTTGGGGAAGTCTAAAATCCTTCAATAATGACCAGTATGTATACTTCCTAATGCAGGTGATGGGTTTTGCCTTAAGAAAGGCTCAGGGCTAAAATGAGCTCAAGTAGTATATTACTTAGAAATCCTCTTTTGCTTTACAAGCGTGGGCTTCAGAAAGATTTTAGTGAGCTCAGACTTAACCTTCTCACTGCTAACAACGGGCACATTCACTGTGCTGTCCTCAGTGGCAAACAGGTGGATATTGCACATTAAAAATACCAATATGGGCTATTTATGTTGATGTCTAAATTTGTACTGTGAGCTAATTTTGCTTGCTTAAGTCACAAATGTACCATTAAATGAAAGCTGTTTGATAAGAGACATTTCAGATATGTTCAGGATACACTTTCCAGATCTCTTTCAAACAAATGAAGAAAGCACAAGGCAACGAGGTTTGAAAACGTCACGCATCTTGAATTGCAATGGGAAACATGGCCATTCCTTCAGAGCGCTGCACGATGCCTCTAAGAAAAGCTTCACAAAACAGTTTATTTAGAAAATAACTCTATCGTATATCTTTGTTATCTGGTTTTCATCGATTTTCATTATAATTATGCCTTTGACTGAAAAGAGAGGGCCAAACCTTATCCTTGGGATTCAGCATCAAGAAATGGGCATACTATGTATTATTTAACACATATTTAAGAATCTGTGGGAACCAAGTGAAGACTAATGAGTTGACAAAAGATACAGAAAATGATCCTAGTTTAGATCTAAGCTGGAAGGTTGTTACGTGACAGGTGAAGGCAGGTCTTAATTTTCTTTTCTGGGAAAGCCATTCATACTGTTTCAGACAACGTGAGGAAGGGAGAATCTCTCTAATGTGGAAAAGCAAAGTGATGCCACCAGTGAAGGTACAGTCTCAGGCAAGGAACCAGCAGAAAATGAAGGGGGGGGGGGGGCTCCTCACAGTATCTTTTGCCCCTGTGGTTTCCTTATTCTTTACTTCTATGATAGTTAATACTGGAGAATTATCACTGT
>JAVJGJ010000061.1:64495485-64505553 GCA_035590215.1 Microhierax caerulescens | reverse complement strand
CACAGGGGATGTGTCAGTGATTTTATCAATGATTTATTTCATTTACACGAGGTCAAGACTCTAGAGCCCTTGCCCTCAGTATAAGAAGAGAACTGTTTTCTCTGGCTGATACATGCAGCGATTCCTCTGCTTGATCTTAAACTGTACATAGTCAAATTAAAGAGTTCCGTTTAATCTAAGGGTTGTTCACCTGCAACACATATGAAAGAATAAAAGCTTTCTAGAAGGGAACAGGAAGATGACAGATAGTTCAGGCGATTTCCAACTTTGCCATATAGCACTGGGAATGGAAGACAGATGAATCAGTGACAGGTCTGCACGCCACGGGAACAAAGGGTTTCTTGCAGCCTGACTAGCTAAGGCACGCTGGGGTTTGTGCATGTTGCAGAACATACAGAGGGAAAAGAAGTGGAGATTACACAATTAGGGTCGAGCATGCAAGAAGATGTTCTGACATTGCTGTCTCTTACGCAGCTCAGTTCAAGGTCCACAATACAGCAGAAGGATAACACTATGAAATGCACTGCCTCATATAATCAAAATAACTTGCTCCCCATCCTTTTAAGAGGCCATTAGAACTGGTTTTCTCAACAATTAATTGCACTGGGCTGTGCTCATATTTACAACCCATTTGGGAGGAAAAATGTTGAGAAAAATAAAGGTGTCTTTGACCTTCATCTTCTTAGAAGGATGGAGAAGGCACAGCTGTCTATTTCCTGTTCCATCCTAATTTTCACAGCATTGCACTGCTCATTTGGGAAACATGAAAAATATGGTTGAGTCAATTCCTCTGAGTTATTCTGGAGAATTCAGGCTCTTGGTAAGATGGAAGGTGATTGAAATTCTATGGCTCCACTTTTTAAGTTATTGAAAACAGAAAACTGTCAGCTGCAAAGTACTGAAAACAGTACAGTATCTTGGCAGAATATATTAGAGCCCATTATTTTGCAGCTATTATTTGTTGAGCATTTTTAACCCTTCATATTGGCGCAGGAGGTGGTTCTACAGAGCTCACATGAGCACAGACACACAGAGCCACCCATCCGAGCCACCCCACCCGTCCAACCTCACCGCATTTCACTTCACCTTGCCGTTCCTCAGAATCAAAACTGCAGAGGAGAAAGTGAAAGTTTGGGGCACTGGGGCCCTACAGGTGTCACCGTAATAGCCAAGCTGCCTTCACAACCCCTCGCAGAAAGCCTGGCATGATCACAGGATGTTTTACAGGCTACACAGCTCCTGCCTAGGAGGAAGAGCAGGCAGGAGGAAGGGTTCAGCACTCCAAGTTTACTAAAAAAACCTCCAAGTTTCCAAACACAAAAATCCTGGACAGTAATAATGAGACAGAAGGCAGCGGTCCGGGCTGAGATTGGAGAGCTGGGACGGGACCACCACGCAGGGCAGTCGCTGGGTGATGTTACAGCACCTGAACACCACCTCGCCCCAGGACATGCAGGTTCCTGGCTGCACCGTCCCGCTCGCCACCACGGCGCAGGATGATGCTCGTGGTGCCTCAGCGTGCAGAGCTATTCAAGCTCAGCATGGCAAGGATCGAGTCTTTCGGCCAGAAAACATACCAGAGGAAGATCCCTCAGCTCCACCAAGACCGAGCAGAGACGTGCACACGTGCGTGCAGCCAGCCCCGCGGGGCCAGCACCGGCGCCAGGGAGGTTTCCCGCACCCCTGCGTGACTGCACCGCGTCTGGTGCCGTGCCTCGTCCTCATAAGTACTCCACTTCTGGGAATCAAAATAACACCCCGATTATCCCCACAGCTCTGCGTCACCTGGGGTTGGCTTACACGTTATACGCGAGGGGTATAAAACCCTGACGGGTGTCGTCATTCATCGCTAGTCACTGCCCCCCTTCCCACCCTCAAAGCTCCATTCCCTGCCCACTCCAAGCCACACGTCATCAATAACGGCGCCAACTCTTTAAAACTTGAAGTTTTAAACGCTTTAAAAGCTTTGAAGGATTTGGGTTTCCTATGGACTTTTTCTGTTCTCACAGCCAGTATTTGAAACCTCAATATGTAGTTTTGCATGTAATTGGAAGTGCCCCATTGTTTATTAACTTCATTTTAATATACTTTCAATATGAGCCTTGCCTTGCTCCTGAGGATTAATCAGAGCCTGAGCGGCTACAGCTGAAAGTACGTAAGTGAAATTGGTTTCAATTACAGCTACAGCATGGATTTGTGTTCCTCCAACTAATTCCAATTAGGAAAATAGTAGTCACGATGTAGTAGGAAAAAAAAAAACCAACTCCAATGCTATTTTATAATACCAAGTCTGAAACAGGCTACGTTGAGCCATCCACCTAGGATCTGCGAAAGCTGTGGTCAAGTTGTAGCTCTCCCAGACTTTCATAAGCCTATGCAAGTCACTTTGCCTTGCAAATGCCTTGGTTTTCCATCCATAAGGTGGAGATAACAGATCCTCCGTCCCTGGGCATTTTTGGGTTGAGGGAGCCTCCAGGAAGGTCAAAGCAAAGAGCTACAGGAACGGCAAATTAAATACAAAAAGCTACAGCTTTCATTTGCTACGTTATTTAGATTAAAAGTGGTTTACAAGTTCTCATCTGAGAGATGAAAAGAAGTCGACCAGCAGCAATTTGACTACTATATTAAATTTCATCTCATGTTCCATTTCTGTGGCTCTTCTTCCCCTCCAAGACTGGCATTATACTCAAAATATTAATCCATACTATATGAAGTATTTACAGCTATCCAGCCAACTATAAGAGAATAAAATTGTCTGTCAGAAAGTAGAGGTGGCAGCAATATATTTTGTCAAGTTTCCAAGCTATTTGAAGTTATTTGAAGTTCACAGAGATTTAGAACATGTGGTATTTGTTCTTCTTAAATGAATGGGAACACGGGGACCTGATCCTGCTTCTGATCATGACTCACACAGAGTCATTTCAGGACCGGGGCCCCACTGCTCCTGAAAGCAAAGATCAGCTCTGGGGACAGGGACTCCGCTTCATAAGGGAAGAGGTTTTGCAAGCTCCCCACACAGAGGAAGCGAGATTTCGCTGTGGGAAATAACTCAGGTTCCATCTATCACATTCTTCCTTTAGGGCTGGCGGGTAGGAGACAGACTCATCGTCGCCTTCCCTCAAGCTAGGCAGTCAATCAACTTCCAGCCAGCTGGCCAAGCAGCCACACAGCTGGAAAAATAAAGTGATGTTGTCAGACATATGAACTCTCACGCACCTTTTAAATACCCCCTGCCAATTATGACTAACATGAAAAACTCTTCCCCAGCACCTGGGAAAGCCTCGACGTGCCACAGGCTGGGAGCTCAGTGGGATGAGGTCTCTCCCAGTGTTCACCACCAAGGACACCAAGGGAACCAAAGGTCCTGCTACAGCTGTATTACAGGCACATTTTGCAATTATTGGTAATTTTTAGGGGTGCAGCCGCAAGTAACTTGTGGTCTGTGTTGAGCCAAGTTTACCAGCCCAGCTTGCCCAAACCAGCTTCCCACCCTGTCCCATTTTCTGAGCCAGGACCAAAACCGCCCATTTTGTGCTTCCCATCTCCTAAGCCCGGTGCAGCGCCCTGTGCCACCATAGCTGGGAGCTGCCTAGAAACCGCCCCGAGCAGCCTGGCCTTCTCTGGCTTTGACTTCACTTCTGGGAAGACCCTGCGCAGGAGGCAAAGGACAGGACCACCAAGTCAGGAAGGAGAACCGTGGGGAACGGTGTCGGAGCTCTGGCATCCAACGCCTTCAGGTGCCACAGCGCCTTTCAAACACCGAGGAGTTAGCTGGAAAACAGGGACAGAGCTGATCCGTCCCAAAGGTCAGCCAAGCATCAGGCAGAACTCACAGACGATGAGCTGGTGCTGTTAAGCTCAACCCCACCCCAGCTCCACACCGAGACGCGGGGCACCGAGCCGGCCTCGCGGGCTGCGTTCGTCTCCCTGCAGCGCAAGGAAACGGATTGTGCCCTCCCTGGCACTGCGAGCAGGCAAGGCAGAGGTGCACGTCGGCAGGGAAGCACGCCGACCGAACCAGACAAATCAACACATTACATCTTGGAATGAAGGCCAGCTTTTTAACATCGCTGTCACAAGCAAAGCCCCAGCCCTGAAGTAACCCTCCCAAAACACGCAAGGCAGACAACTGCTGCAACGCTTTTAGCAGCTGGCTTCTTGGGGCACTCGCGCTGCACCGTGCACGCACTCAGCCTGTGGCTCTCCTACTCCCTGCGCGGGCACTTACTGTTTGTTCAAGTAAAACCTGAATCCGACCTTGAAAACTGCAGGCGAAAGTGAAACGTTATGTAACTAGTGACAGCTAAAATTAAACAAATAGTACAGAAGTGGAAGCAAGACATGCATCACAGAAAGAAAGTAAAAGTCTTCCCCTAAAGACAAATTTGAAGCGGCAGGATTACCCAGGTAAGGTTCACTGTGTTTGCAATTTCAAATATCAAAGATATTAATAGCGATGGAATTAGAAAGCTTATTTACTCAACTATTGGGCTACCCAAACCTCATTCAGGCAAACACAAGTCAATGTTAAAACACCAGGAGCCAAACTTAGAGAGGATAATTAAAATTGCTAGATTGTGAGAGGTATATTTGTTTCAATGCAATCTCACAAGGGCTGAACTACACCATGTTTTATCATCCATCACCATATAACAACAACAATGTAAAAATAAACGTATTAGTGATTTTTGGGGTGTGTGTGGAAGTCTTGCATTTTCTAAGTCAGCAGTTTTCTCAGAGACTGTAAGATCCTGTTTACTACCGCTCTGCTTCGGAGCGCTCGCCTCGCTGGTCTGACTCATAAATAATTATGAAGCTTTGGGAATACCAACTTTTGTTGCAGCCAGCTGGTTTTATTTATGAGCAATTCAGGCACCAGTGGCTGTGTGCACACTGAAACAAGCTTATCACTACGAGGTCGCACCAGGGTCCCCAGGAAAGCAGAGGGACAGTGTGTTACAGGACAGGCAGCGGTCCCTATCAGCTCACCTGGCATGCGTTCTGCACTTGCCACCAGAAAGCCACATGGCATTTTGCGTCTCTGTGGCATTTTGTGGTGACATCCTCTAGTACGTCCGTGTGCAGCCACATGCATCCTGGCGGTGAGGGGGGAGGGAGGGGGCTCTCCCCAGGGGAGACGAGCCGCGCTGCCGGGCTGGCATCAAACAGCATCGCTCCCATCACATCCCATGTGGTGAATCACGGCGTGGATGAATAAGAGGGGGAGAGGAGGGGCAATAACAGTGAATAAAGCAGCTGCTGATGCAGAGTCGCAGCCCCTGTTTAAAGCACTGTGCTGCAAACAAGGCTGGCTCTCTGACGCTGCTCCATCTACTAACCTGTCTTACAGCAGAGTTTGTAAATAAAGGGAATGGCTTTTTATTGTTTGGAAACACTTGCATGCAAGTCTGGGTTTAGGCTTTTTGTTTGTTTGTGGGTTTTCAAATACCTGAGTTTTCTGCTGTGCGAGGGGAAGCAGGTCTGGGCTGCTCAGCCTCATCCACTCACAGCCGAACGCTTCGGCCAGGGCTGCCGTCCCGCTCACACCCCCACACAGAGTCCTGGAAATGAGAGCCCCGGGGGGGTTAACTGACCCACACACCATATCCTGGGACTCACCTCCTGAAAAGGTTTTTAGAAGGTCAGAGAAAAAGCCACCCAGAGTAACCAGCTCTTTGTTCCCAGGCATGGAGCAGTCCAGGGCTGAGACCTCAAGATTGTGACCAGGCAGGGTGACTGGGTGGTGCCACCCAAGGGGGACCAGGGGGCACGGGGCAGCCCTCAAACAGGCACTTCTCTGGCATCGATACCACCTCCCCAGGGCCTCTCAGGAGCTTGGCAATGAACCGAAGTAGGAGGGATTTCTCCATCTCAAGCTCAGCTGCGATAGCAACCATCTGAAGAATTAGAGCTGTACGAGTAAAAGATGCACAGAGGCTTCAATCGATAACGTGTCTGGTTTAAGCCTGTAACTCTCCTCCTGAACAAACACCCGCAAACCAACCCATTCAGCCAGAAGAGAAACGCAGAAATGCTTACGCACGTCAAAGGTGCCAAACCCCGAATGTTACAGGCAAAGCAGCCTGCTTTTGTCACAGGGTCTCCAGTTTGTCTGGGCTTTACCTTCCCTCTGATAACCAACATCTGATACTCACAGAGCTCTTGCTAGGTCTCCAAAGTGTGATTAGGTATGACAAAGTGCATTGAGATTCTTGTATAACTCTGTTAATTCGCCATTTCAGACCCTACAGAAGAGGCTGCACAGAGACAGCCAGTGAATAGCCAGCGATAAGGAACTAATTACACCAAAAAGAAGAACTGTACCCGAGGGAAGATCTACAGACCATTAGGGGAAATAGCTATGCAGCTGAATGGGCTTCCTCCTCTCTTTTTTTAAACCTGGAAGAGAGATGCATACATCACACTAATATGTTTTCCACCTTCACGCATCCATCTCTGTTGAAATATGGACAGTCCCAAGGAAGGGTTTCCATTTTAATAGCTGTATCAAGCTTTCCTTCTTTCAGAAGGCTGTGTATAAAGAGATCATTGTACGCTGAAGTACAAAATGAAGAGCCTGCTGCTGCAGCAGAAAGGCCAGATTCATTTGTTTGCTCCCTCACTGTCGAGCATGCAGAAGTGCATAAGGGCACTGCAGTACTCGGCAAAGTCTGGGCAGCACACAAATTGCATAAAGTTCTACAACTCTCTACATTACTCAAATGGAAATACACCACAAGCAAGGCAGGTGCAGAAGATGTTTGTGTTTTGTGCCTTTTTTTCCTTTTTTTTTTTTTTCTTCTTTTTTTACAAGCTGATACCACCACTGCAGTCCCTTGGGTGCACATGTATCTTTCCAGCATCACACAGACGATAAGGGTTGCTGGCTTTGCATTAACATTGTTCCTAAAATCCTTCAAAAACATCATGCTGCAAGGAGCTGTGGCACCTTTGGATTGATTGCCTTCACTTCCAGAAGGCTGGTTTGGGGTCTCTAGCACTACTCGTTAACGAAGTTAGGATCTTCCAGTCTCCTGAACACAGTTTGATTCCCTTCAAAACCTTAGTCTTCAGGGCTTCCAGTTTACAAATCCATTAGTGTCCGAGGGAAGAAACCTTCCAGCTTTTCCATACACAGCCTGATAGTCCACCTCCAACCCATGCTTAGCATATACGCAACTGAATGGATGCCAACCATCTCGAGGAGTGGACCAGGGCTGGGTCCTGAGGTCCTGTACAGGGTGGTACATCAAGCAATGCACTGCCTGGATTTCACCACGGGCATCTCATGCTTGTAGCTCATCTGTGTGACTGGGTCTACGTTGCCACTTCCCAAGAAAATGAAAGCTGTGAGGAACTGCGTAAGAGGGAACAGCAGCCTCATTCCAGAGTCTGCAGACCCTGAGGTCCCCACCACAGTCCTCTTCCTCTGGAAGTCCCTACATTGCCCACGGCTACACAGCCACGGCACCATCGCCTGCCTCGGAAAGCCACGGCACCCTCGGCAGCGCTGCGGGCAGTTCTTCCCTCCAGCCTTCGCAGCGCTGCCTCCAGAACGGCTGTTACTCCTCCGAGCGACGCTGGATGGCGCTCTGCTGCGCACAGCCCAGCCCTAACCCCATCGCCGCGCTGGGCTCGGACCTGCTTTGTGGACAAACTCGACGGGAGTCAGTCTTCGTGCCCTACCACCACAGGGCTGCAACCTACATTCCCAATATCCAGCCCACTCCCACTGATGCCATCCTACTTACTCAAGGTTTCCAGGCTGCTTTTTGCATCTGTTCTCTCACCGAGAGCAGTAAGCAGCCTACGTTGCATTGCCAGAGAAAAGATTGTACTAAAGGGCAATCATGCTGAAAAGCAGAAAACATGCTCTTAAAACTGAAAGATTGATCATAATTTTATTCAGCTGCTTTGTTTGAAGGCAGAGTGTTATCCTGGTATTTCAAACCGACTGAAAGGAATGTCCAGACATATTCACAAACCCAGACAAATTCATCCAAAATGAAAGAACAGAAACTGCAGCTCTTCAAGTCAAAAGGGGTATTTTTTGGAATGCTCTGAAGACTGGCATACATTTATGGTAGATGAAATAACAGACTCCAACAGAAGTCATTTTACACTCTGGTTTGTGGATGATGGCATACATATTCATGAAGCATTCAGTGAACTGTACAGTGTACCATGAACATCAGCAGAACTAATTGCGTCAGTAATTAAAGGTGTGTTTTATTGCACAGACATCAGAGAAACTTCACTGCCCCTGATCATGCTGTGATAGGACACTCCTGCCTGCAGGAGCTGCAGCAACCACACTGCAACAAGAAGCATCACAGACTTTATACTCATCATCATTGCTGCATGTTAAAGCTGTCGGGTCCAATACTATCAGCAAAGCTATACACTATACTCTTGAAGTTCCCGTGCTGCCACATTCATTTGAAAATCACCTAAATTGGATATTGCATTTCAGAACATAAAATAGACCTAAATTCCTACAAATACATTACTAGGTATTCAGATTCTCTGTCCAGCAAGAAAGGCCATCCATAGGGAAGCATTAATTTACACCTACTCAGAAGTGTAATTTACTTCAAGCCATGCAACTGGATGGTAGGTAAGCTTTATACCAGGAGCTGCCCTAATGATATTAGTGTCCAAATTCCCAAGGAAGAGAAATGCTTCCAAGAAAAATGTTAATAGGAGCTCATGATCCACCAGCTACTCAAAAATTAAAGAGATTTTTTCTTCAGTGCAACTACTTGAAAAATAGTTTTTAGAAAATACGGTTCTCTTAAGTCCTTTACTGAAGAACAAAAACCCCAAAACTGTCTGGGGTCACAGCACTTGCAGAAGAACATCAACCAGAGCAAAACCATGAGTTTAAGCCTTACTTGATGCATGCAGTTCTGATTCCAGAGTAACTGACTGATTGCTCAGCTTCAGCTGTTGCAAACAAACCAGCAGCTTGCAAAGAGACCAGGGAAGTCAGTTCAGAAATATCTCGGGTCACTCAACCAAACTGAACAGCCCTTTCTGGAAGAGAGTAGCTGGCTAAAGTGGCCACCAGTAACTCAAGAGTGCAGTGTCAGGACTTTGACATACTAAACCAGGAGCTCAACCCACAACAGGATAATCAACTGACAGCCACAAAGCACAGCCAGGTTTATACAAAAGAAAATAAAGTAAGTATGTAGCAGAAGCAGTTTAAAGAAACTCAGACAAATAACAGGCTAAGATATGCTCTCGCTGTTTAAATATTGAGAGTACTTCTGTGCTGTAACTGCACTGGGTCTCGTTTAGCAATAGAAGGTAGACTGGCTCATACTGCAAATGCAGTGTTTGCACAGCAAATCCAGTCCCCGTGGCTTCCAGTCGCTTGTGCCCAGGAGGAGAGATGCGAGGAACACACATCTGTAGCAGGTTCTGAAGACATGAGGAAATGCACATCTGAAACAATAACAAAAAGAACCAAGACTGGCTTCCAAGGAGGAAATGAGCCCTATTTCTACTGGGAAAACGTTAATGTGCAGGATGCTTAATTGAAATTAAGAGGTACCCTCCCGATTTTCTCCATCTAAACAACTGGCATTTTGCCTCAATCACACATTCTGGAAAGCTGCTGACACATTCTTACAGGCGTATCAATTTGTGCGGTGCGGAAGGCATTCAGAGACGAGCCTTTTCTGTAAGCAACACACCAAAGACACCAACAGAGCAAAGCTCACGTGAGAACTATTTGGAGAACACAGCTTGTACTACATATTGCAAGGGGAAGGACGATAGATGAAGGCCTGTGGCAGCGGCGCGTGCCGTACGCACCAGGGCTGTGTTGCGTAACGTACAGGCAAACATAAGCTCTGGTTTCTTGATTTTCATGAAAAGAAAAAGAATATCCACCCAGGTATGGCAGGTTTCCACATCATATGCCAAAAGGAATGTTTTTACTTCTTTACACCAAGTCCTATCATTTGAAAAACAGGAGCAAGAGCAGAGCAGAGCGCAGGCGGGGGGAGCGCCGGTCCCGCTCCCCAGCCTCGTGCTCCGGGAGGCTCTGCTGCCTCTTCA
>JAVJGJ010000061.1:64417021-64491932 GCA_035590215.1 Microhierax caerulescens | reverse complement strand
CGGGCAGCCGGGTCCAGCACTGCACAACCCTTTCCGTGAAGAAATTCCTCCTGCTCCCCCACCTGAACCTCCCCTGGTGCAACTTGAGGCCGTTCCCTCCTGTCCTGTCACTGGTTACTTGGGAGAAGAGCTGGACCCCCCCCCCCACCCACACCCTCCTGTCAGGTGGCCGTAGGGAGCCATCAGCCCCCCCCCACCAGCCGCCCCCTCCCCAGGCTGAACACCCACTAGGTTTCTTCCTCTTGCAGAATAAGGCCTGAGGACACGGGCCAGACAGAACGTTTGGCTCACACACAAAACGGGGTTTGGGGATACAAGATTCACGGCTCTGAGCTCGCAGCATCTTCTCTGATGCAGGAGTCCCCCAGGCGGGAGCAGGGCAGCATCACCTCACGGCAAAACAGACCCAGCTGGTCCTCACCACACAGCACAGCCCGTGTCTTCTTGGGTACGGTTTTAATTTTATTCTGGCCAGAAAACATAGCAGCAAGCAGCTTAAAGAAATTTGCACGGTTTATTTTTTTGACCAAAGGAAGGAATTCACTTGCTAAGAAAACAGCTGCATTTTCCCTCTTCTCACTAGCAGCACAACACACCAACAATTTATACCATGTTTATGGGAGCACCATACAAAAAAACGGATTAATTTGCTCACACTACAGGAGAGGTTTATTGTTGTTTTCAGGCTGGGGGTGTGTGCAAGAATAGGCTATGTTGTGCCGGCTCGCTTTTCAGGTGAGGGTCACCACCAACTTAGCAGCCTAGAGACTGGCCCTCAGAACAGTAATTACAGCTGTAGGTTTCATATTTCCCAGTTTGCCAGCTGGGTGTTCGATACCGTGCTGGGAAGCAGCAAAAGGTAAAGCTAGGTTTGGCCTTTTTCAAATCCTTCCTTTGTTCACCTTTAGTTTATCTGCAGTGCCAGCAAAACTGAAATCCCAAACAACACCACAAGAGCGATATTTCAGTGACACCTGAAAAAGGCATTTCAAATCATCCAGCAAATCCTGCAACCTTCTCCAGCTAACGAAGGCGACAGACCCCGCGCAGCTGGGGAGCTGCCAGCAGTAATGCCGGAGCCCTGCACTGCTCATGCTCCTGACTTCAAGTGGAAAAAAAAGAGCCACGATGCACAAGTGCTCTCCATCACCATCAAATCAAGACTTAGCCCTATCTCCAGCAACTAACATCACTGGGGGTCAGCCTCCTTTCATTAGGCAGGAGTGCTCCTCCTTCCTATCGAGGTGATCGGGAGAGGAAGTTCTCAAACCTCATTTGTCTGAAAAAAGCACCAAAGAGCAACTGCTGCATTCACAGCACCGTCACCCTGTTAACTAATTACTTCTCACAGCAAGCTGAGAGCAGAGTAAATAATTATCTCTTGTGCAACACAAAGAAATGGAGACTTGATGCTCAGGGACTCGCTCCGCACCAAAGCGCAGGGCAGGCGGTACAAGCAGCCCAGCACGGGCGCACATTTACTCACACCCCTTATTCCTGCTGGAGCTTTAGATGACACCCCCACTGCCGAGGCCTCCGCCCAGGACGGCGATCCCGATTCCTCAGGTCAATCTGTCCTTGCTCCGGAAGAAAGACCGTGGCTTTGAGCAGCCGTATTTTTCTTCTTCCTCCTCTTCCTTTCCCGATGTCTCCTGTAGCTTCCTTGGCTTCTGCGTTGGGTCCCTCTGATGCCCCTTCTCCTGGCTCGGCGCCAGGAGCAGCACAGCCCCTGCGCCAGCACCGAGCACCCAGCGGACAGAAATACCTGCTCTGCCGAGAGGTCTGCACCTTCTCCCACCGCGAATCGCCAGCAAAGCTCCCACGCCTGAGTCCGCAGTATCGGACTACTCCCGGGATGAACTGAAAGCGCTCAAGATCAGACGCAGCTTTTCTGTGAAGTCATTTTGGACCCAAAGGCACTGCTTGTTTTTTCACGAGGGACATGACCCCCGTGCAGTCCTGCAAGAGCCTGTTTGAAGGCGGCAGCACCTCAGGGATCAGCCATGGGCCACCTGCCCAGAGACAACAACAGTGCCCTCTGCCTTACAGCTAAATTTCATAAAAGCTGATGTGCATCACCAGCTTATTGATAAACAAATACCAAAAATGTCAGCTGCACAACTTGATATCTGTCAGGATAGAATGCCACACTCGTGCCCGGCTGCGTCCCCCCACGCTGCACATCTCCATCCCTCCCGTGGTCCCTGCCCGGCCTCCTGCAGCCCGTGGTGGAGGCAGGGATCCCTCTGCTCCAGCCACCGCTGGACACGCACCAGGATTTCAGTTACGTTCTGGGTTTTTTTTTCTCCTGTTTGTGGCATTTTAAACTTGAGAAGGGGACTCTCACTGCAGTAATACCATAAAAATTATCAACCTTCTTTTGATCTTTCGGGACACCAGAATACCACAGAACCATGGAATCGTATCGCTGCTGCACTGATGCCAGCACAAGCTCCATGACCGTACCTTTCCCCAGGGGCACAAAATTCTTTTCCTCCCATCACTTGGATTTGGAAGGCGTCACATGAAGCTCGCAGGGATGGGGCCATGTGTACCACCTCGTGACCAGAGGGAGCCCCACGGCTGTGCATGTCACCTGTAACATCCACAAGGGAGGATCCAACTGGCTCAAGCTCCAAATGTAACGCTGGATCGGAAAGGCGGCAGCCAGCCGCTGCGCGGGCAGGAATCGCTGCATTCTGTTTCTCGATCACACCCTGCACCAGGCACGCACCTCACTGACCAACGAGCTGCCACCCAGCCCAGAAAGGCCCGCGGGCACAAGGCAGGGCAGCACTAGCAGAGGAGCTGCAGGCAGACGGCGCGCAGCACCCCCTCCCCAGCCAAGGGCACCCCCCTCTCCCCACACACCCAGCCCAAGGCTCCCGTGCCCCTGCCAGACGGTGCGTCATCTCGACCCGTAACCTAAAAATGGCAAAGCAAGAGTGGCTGCATCCACCGATGCGATCGAGGTGGGTAGAGCTACTGAACCTCATGTAAATACATTGATTTTTTTTCTTCCTCCAGATGGTGCAATTCAGAAAAATTGTTTTTAAATTATGCCTTGCAGAAACACTGAGAAGTGCAGCTAATAACAGGCATATTTCAGGTGAACGCTGACCTCCTTTTCTTCCCCATCAAGCTAAAGCATCCGAAGCACTACAAGCATTTTGTATAAATTACCTGCAGCCTATGAACTTGAACAGAAGGCGCTCTAATTGGAACTACAGCACTGCAACCTCTTACCTACTGCTCATTTATGTTTCCAGCAGGATTCGAAGTCAGCTACAGAAAACTACTCAGATTAATTGCAATGTTCAGTATAATTCTTTTCCTTCCTTTTAAAGGCAAATAACAAAGTGCACCCAGGAAATATTAATTTGCCTGATGAGCTCAACCTAGTTCTAATTTAAAGTGGCCAGAGACTTCAGCAAACAACAGGAACACCAGCCGGGAGCCCCCAGCCAGCTCCTGACGGCTGCCTTCAGGGGTGGGCACCAGCACCGTGGAACCCACCAGCTCTGCTGCAGCATCCTCCTCACCCAGAGGGTCGCCCCTCACCAAGGGGCCAAAAGGCAATTTTAATGAGTCATTTCTTAAAAGTTCTACCTTTTGTTACTAGAAGTTGGTTTAAAACCAACAGGCAGAAAACCCAGTAAGGGCCCATGGAGCAGAGGCTGCTGTGCTCCATGGCGGCGCAAGGGATGGGTGTTCTCCACCAGAATCGGAAAAAAAAAATCCCAAAACACAACCAATAATAATTGTATCGGCATTTCCATGTTGTGGAACACTGAAGCACCTCTTCTGGCCCTTGCCACCAAACCTGATGGAAAGATTGCAACTTCTCCAGCAGAAGCTGCAACACAATTTTCTACAGCAAAACAAAGGCAACAGTGAAATCCCACTAACTCCTTCCCCCTGGCCATCTGTCACCCACTTGTGAATTCACGTCAGACCAACCAGCGCAGCCAGCGTTGCTGTTTCACTACTAAAAGGCACTTGCAGGACACTTAACTCCCTGAGGATACTGAAGCAGACCATAATAGATTTTGAGTTCAGTTTGCTTCTAATTTTTTTTATGTATCAAGAAGAAATCTTCATTTTCTGGCCAAAAGACATTTTTCCAAAGTGCATCACTTCTAACAAGAATGTTGGTGTTCAGCCAGAAAATAGGGACTCAAGCCCTCTGGTTTTTTTAATCTTTACAACTGAAATTTTCACAAAGACAAGTGCCACCAGGGGTGCAGAAAACATCAGCATCCCAGTGAGTCTGAGGCAGTTACAAGCATGCAGCGCCAGCTGGGCAGAGAGGGGGAAAAATACACTTTTTTTTAATATGTACACAAAGGACAACTCATCTTCATTAGAGCCACCAGCTGAGACCCCAGAGAAGTCTCTCTCCATTCAGGCTCACACTCCCACAACCACCACAATCAAGAGCCTCCCAGGTAAAACAGTCTGAGCTTGTCCCCAAAATGTTTTGCTTCAGAGAAGCCGGGGCACCTGCGCTGCCGCCACCCCCCCCAAGCCCCCCACCAGACCTGCTCGTAATAAAGCAACGGGCTCTGTAGTTCAGCGACCACGTGCCGTGCCACTGTCGCACAGGGCTGATCTTACAGAGGAAAGCACGTGGATCTCACGTACGTTCCTGGATATTTATGAGCCAATTTCAAACCCAGGATTCTTCACATATAAAAATGTGTCCCTGTAAATCATCTCCTCTCAGAAGGACTGACCAAATACTCTCCTATCCAGCAATTAGCAAGTCCAGGCTGGACCAGTTGAGGAAGGAGGGATGATGTTAAGACTGCAGCTCCTGAACCAAAACATCCTCCACAAGCATCTCCACAGCACCACATGGTCACGAGCCAGCGCAGGTCCCAGCTCAGCCAGGGAAGCAAAGCATCGCCTGCAAATTCACCCCCCCGCTCCCCCTCCTGCGAAGGCAGGAGCTAACGGGCCAACTTCTGAAAAATTAAGACTTAACTTTTTGGCAGTTTTCCCGGTACTTTAAAAAAAAAAAAAAAAAAAAGCAAACCACAACTGAAAAATAGGTCACTGTACAATATGGAATTTCCCAGCTATTTGCACCTTTCAGTAGAAAGCTAAACACTGGAGGGGACGAATTTCCACTGTGGGTGAAAAACGGGCTCAGGGTCATCTGAAGACTTGAAACGTGGCTGCTGGTGTGCTGGAGCATCCCACCCCCCCCGCAGTGCACCCGGGCATAACCCCCCTCGCCCATCGAGCAGGGCACGGCCCTGTGGGTCACTCGGGCGCCGGGCTGGTGGCACATCTGGGGCAGCTGCCGGGCCCCCGCGCTGGGGCCGAGGGGCTGCGCTCGCAGCTCTCCCCCTGCCCGCAGTACCAACCCGCACGGACGGCTGGGTCCTGCACCGCGGGCCGCCCCCCGCGCACGGCAGCGAGCCACTGGCCCGGCCAGGGCACGGGCAGGGTCCCCATCCTCGGGGCGGGGGGCGGCAGCGCAGGGAACAGACGAGCCACGGCACAACGCCCCGCGGAGCACCCGCACCGCCTGCTCCCCCCCCGCGGAGCACCCGCACCGCCCATCCCCCCCCCCCCGCGGAGCAGCCGCTGCCCTTCACCCCGGCGCGGAGGGGACGGACCGCGTCTGCCCGGCTGCTCCACGAACACCCACCCGGGGGGCACAGCGGTGCTGCCTGTCCCCCGGCCCCCCCGGGACTGCGGGCAGCAGAGCCCGGCTCCCGCGCAGCCCCAAATCACCCACCACCAAACACCCCCAGACCTCTCCTCAGGGACAGCCCCTGACACCCGTATTTATGACCCCGCTTCCCTTATTGTATAAAGGGAAACTGCTGGCAGGGTTTTTTCTGTAATGTGAAAAAGGCAAAATTTCTACAAAGACTAAAGAAAAAAAAAACCACTTTTTTTTCCTTTAAATGGCAATTGTTAGTAATTTACTGCTGTGCTTTTGAATACAGTCGCGGTACACTCTCCCAGTGATTCAAAGTCAGCAGATGTAGTAGGAGGAACCTACCCTTATTTAAACACACTTTTCTGCCTGCTAGAAGAGTTTCAGACGTGACGGGTTCGTATTAATTACTGCCCTGCTTTACTTCACATTTCCTCCCAGTGAAGGGCAACTTGTGGGTCTCTGCACTGCCTGCAGAGAAAAGCAGCCTCACTCTTGACAGGTAGAGGGGAATTTATGGGGCTTTCAGATTAAAATATATTATGTTTACTTGTTAACGAGATTTATTCCAGTATTTTGTTTTATTTATAGTGCACTGACTCAGAGCCATGACAGCCTTTACACACGTTTTTATCTGACCAGTTTTAAATATTTTAAAACTCTTTTCAAAAGCATTAAGGCAGCAAAAACTAAATAGGGGGAAGAAAAGTGAAGTTTGCTTATAAACCTTGCACAGAAAGTTGCTTTAAGTCAACTTTACTTCAAATAGGAATTAGGCTATTCAGGTTTTCTCCTGTCTCCACAGTAACACGCTCCCTTATAAGACGCATTAGCAAGCACGTGCTGGGGGCACACACGTGTTTTTGCTGAAATCAGTCATGACATGACATGCAACAGCTTTAGGCTGCCCCCCTCCCCCAACAAAGGGCTTTCAAAGCTTGAGCCCAACCATCTCCCAGCACAGAGAGTTCTTACAGGTTGGTGGGAAACATCAACTCACACGGATTATAAAAATCTACTTTTTACCAGGGCCAGAGCTGTAACCTTAGGTCCCCCTCCCCAGGGCAGGGAGGGAGCACAGCCCTTCTCCCCCCGGGGTACGTAACCTTACAGCCAGACAGGGACAAGCCCCAGGGTGGCCATGGCCATGCCCATCACCACAAGAAGCCTGAAAGCAGACTCCTACCTGAGACAGCCGCCAGGAGCACACTGGGAGGGCAGGCGAGCAGACCCCCCACCACCAACACCCTCCTGCCCAGGCAGGACCAGACCCTGGAGAGGCACAGAGCACTAGCCAGCAGCCCACCCGCTAATTTAGAGGATTAAATACAGTTGGTGGGCAAGCGCAGGGGGATGCTCCCAGGTGCCTCTATCACAGCCATCAGCATCACCTGAAGCCCACACACCTGCCCAGCACGACGTGCTTCCCTGGGAGCCCCAAGGCTGCATGGGGGCAACAGCACCAAATCCTCCCCCTGGACAAGCACGTCAGTGGGTAACCCCTAAACTATCTGTGACAAACAGCTGCCCCTTGCTGAACCAGCTGCAGGAGCTACAACCACACAAATACAATCAATCTTGTGTAAATGAGATTCGTTAACATCTGATCAGTTTTCTGTTCATAAATATTTGCAGAAGCTCTTTATCTTCTTCCTCAGAGCATCTTTCTCCCCAAATGCTCAGCCACCCTGCTTTTTTTTTCATGTTAACCGTGAAGAAAATGCTGTAGGCCTAAAAAAACCCAACGAAGTGTAACAACATGAGAAGCGTTATTAGCAGCACACGCACACGTGGCAATGCCTCGTCACGGGCACCCTGCGCTCTGCCCGGCTCGGAAGGACGAGTTCCACATCAGACCCCGTGTTACAGCTCCATTTGGCCCAAAGAAACAAGCAGCCGGGTCATTAAACCGTTCGTTTGTGCCAGGGCTCCCAGCAAACGTGAGGCTTCAAAGCTGCAGCATGCAGCCATGTTGCTGGGAATTATGTTGGGAATAGGCAGGAATTCTGGAAAAGTGCCATTTTCGAGGGCAAAACCTGAGGAATACGTAGACCTCCCCCGGCTTGTCCAGTGCTCTGCAGTGGAGGCAGCGGGGCTGGTGGCACGGCCCCACACACACCGCGGGTGCTGGGGGGGTCTCAGGCTGGAGCAGGGCTCCCTGCCGAGCTCCTGCCTGCCCATCCCCCACCTCATTTCTGTTGGCCAACAGCAAGAAAAGAAGAGTTAGCGTTGGGTCCCATGATCAAAATTGGCCTTTTGCCCCCTGTGATGCACAGGGTAGCAGGGAGCTGATAGTCTCATATAGAGTAATATAAAGATAATGTTGCTTTTAGCCATGAAAGAGCTTAATGCCATGTGTCCTCAAGGGATGCTCCTGGTGCCAGCTGAAACCACCCCGGGGTGGGACCCCAACTGCGCTGCCAGAGACCCGTGCTCTGGCACACCGGTACCCGCAGGCATCCCGCTGCTCACAGGCATCACAGAGAGCGTAAGGAGCCCAAATAGAAAAAAAACAAAGTTACATAAAGATATAAATCAGGAAGAGTGTTTTTTCTTTTTTCTTCAACTTTTAAAAGAAAAAAAAACATGAAAAAAACTTTTCTATACAAGTACATTTTGTTCAATGCCCTGTTTTTGTAAGATGACGCCACAATAGACCTGAGTCATCTCACACCATTATACCATCATTTGATCTGGTTTTCCTAATATTCCCCCCATCTGTTCCATCCCTGCAGGACAAATTCCCACCCTGAGAGTAAAGGACAGAAAGAAGTGCAATAGGTAAAGATTATTGTAATATAAACTGAAAGTTCATCTTTTTATTTAAATGCAGGAGCCAGCAACGGGATGGAATCACCCATTGATTCCATCAAGGAGAAGGATGCAGTTGTGTGATGGCTGAGCTCAGGGAGGAGGCAGCAGCAGCCCTGGAACCACGGATGTCCTGCACTTCAAATCCAGGGTGAGGAACCCCCAGGGCAGCCCAGGGCAGGGGATGCCCAGGGAGCTCAGCTGCCCCCATCATGGGGGTCCTGCCGTGGGACCCACCTCCACCACAGCTGCTCCAGTTCTGTCCCTGGAGAACCAGGCAGCAGGATTGCTCCAGAGGCATTTTTGCAGCTGGGAGGTGAAGTGCTGCTGCATTGCTGACTTGCTGGGTCAGTGCGAGGGGAGACATGCGGAGACGTGTCCCCAGGCTGGCTGGTGACAGCACACGGGGGAGGGCTGCAGACCAGGGACAGGCCAGCAGGGTTTGTGAAGAGTTCGAGAAGAATGCCTGTGCTCCAGGCCATCGATCTGTTTAATATCTAAGGCTAAAAACATGCCTTGGCCATGACCTCTAAGTACCACCAGACGGCATGTGGTGAGGATGAGCCCTCCAGGCTACGTGCAAAGGTCTGACAGGAGCAGGGATCTGGAAGGGAAGGTGAAGTGCTCCCAGCAGCAAGGGGACTGGAGCACCAGGGTGAGGGGGTGCTTCCCTCATCCCCAGATGCTTTATATCACATACTTTTTCCTAAAATACATTCTCCAGCCCAGCCTGACCATGCAGCAAGAACTCACCCAGGGAGATTCTCAGCCCACGATACCCAGAGTCCGACCTGATGCCCCCGTACGCTCTGCTCCTTTGGTCGTGGCCGCTGCGACACCCAGACCTGGGGACAAGTGAAATGCTTTTTTCAGGACTTGGAAAATGAGATCTTTGGCTTTTTTTGCTTGTTTGATTGCTTTTGGGTTTTAATACATTTCATGGGCCTGGCAAGCCTCACTTCTTCACATTTACACTGCTCTGGCTATTCTACCTCCAAATTTGCTTTTCTACCTACCAGTTTGCTTTTTCTCCTGCCACTGAAGCCAACGCTCCCTGGATCCCCGGGTCCCTCCTGGGCCTCTGCCAGCGGTAACACTGCACCCACATGGTGCAGAGCTGCCTGAGGTGGACAGATGGACAGTGTGACACTGCGCTGGGGGTACCAGCCCAGACCAATTCACTTTGCTTCTGCCCTGCAGCAATATCCACTCCTGCACCCCTGGGAATCTGTTTATCATCCTGTCACGGATCACAACCAGCACCATCCTTCCAGCTGTCCGTGCTCCCAGCAGTGAAGCCAAGACAGGCTGGTTAAGCGTCCCTGCCTCTGAAGCAAAGGAATAGATTTGTCCTTTCTGTTCTCTTCAATTTTTGAAGCAAACAATTCATCCCTGCTGCTGTGCCAGTCACCTTGGGGTGTCTATTAAATCTCCCAGTAACTTGAGGGAGGACTGCAAAGGCGGCAGCAGGGTTTTCTGCAGCCTGTGGCGTTAGTCAGCTCCACGTGTCACACACTCACCCGAACAGACAAGGATCACCCTCCGCCTCGGCAGGTTAAAAGCTTTTCCATTAGCAACTGCGTTGGATGCATTCTGTAAAAAGATAAAGCACTATGAGAAAATAGAGCCTTGTCATTTACATCTGCAAATAATTCAGGGCTGATAATGAGAACAAATCAATCAAGACAGAGCAATTGGATTGCAAGGTCTTTCCGAGCGGTATCAATGGGAAAAACATATAAAACTCTGGCACTTTAATGGCCTCTGCATCGTTTGAAGAGACCAAGACTGCCAAAGGGAGTCCAGTCTACTCCTCTGGCTGGAGACTCGCTGATGTATAAAACAAATGAGAATCGAAGCAGAAATAAGAGAAAAATAGGCGTGAGGGAATTCTGCAGACAAAATGGAGAAATCACCACCAAAATAGAAGGTTTGTGCCCAGAGCCCGCGCACCGCAGGCACCTCTGCCAGCAGGAGGGAGAGCAGCTGCCCGGCCCCGGCCTGAGCAAGGGGCACCGGGGCAGAAACCAAACAAGGGCTGGCAGAGGAGCTGCGGCAGCTTTTGTGGGGGTGGGAGAAGCACGGGGGCACCTTTGCTGTGCCAAGTGGCTGGCGAGGGGCTGCCAGGGCACAGGCCAGCAATGGCCAGTTCGCCTGCCAGGGCACAGGGGGAGCATGGCTGAGCCCCCCGGTCCCTGCGGCTTGGTCGGAAACAGAACCCCACAACTAAATCTCTGCAGCTTTACGGATGCTTTCGAGTACCTGCTTCCCAACCAAGGAACCGCCATCCCAGCGAGGAGATGAGGATGCTCCGCAGCGCCTGGTTCCCGGGAGCCAGCACCACCGCAGCCCCCAGCGGGTTCCCGCACGCCGCCGTCCCACAATGAAAACCAGCCCGTGTTGCCAGAAACCCAGCTGCAGCCTTCGGGCACGTAAACACCCCCGACCCTGTCTGGCAGCAGCCGGCGGGCAGGGGCAGCAGGCGAGGAGGGCGATTCCCCATCCCCCACGCTGGCACCCGGAGCGCCCGGGCTGGGGGCAGTGGGCGCATGGGCTGACCCTCGGCGGCAGCCGGCAGCTCCGCGCCTGCAAACGTGCCCGCGAAGAACAAAACGTGATTCCTGCACAAAGCAGAGCCGGCTCCTGACATTTGGAACAATTTATAGTTCACATGATGGGTGTCTGGCAGTTAAAAAAAAAAAAAAAAAAGCAAAAAAGCCAGTGGAAATGTACTGTCTCTTCCCCCAAAGACGGTGTTAGTGACCTAAGATTACAGCAATGTCACTTCAAATGACAGGAACATTTACGACACTTTCTGTTTACAAGGCAACACCAAATGTGGCGATTTTTTCAGTGCTTTGCTCTGAACCGCATCCTGCCTCCTGACAGCAATGTCCCTTTTCACAAGCCTTTCCTAATCGATCTTGGGAGCAAATGAAATTATTTTCTCTTTGAAATGATCCAATCATGGGTATTCTTTAATTCCTTTGAAAATAGAATACAACTTTTATTTTTAGAAGGCAAATAGTATCCACCACGTATTCAGCACTTTAAAAACTTGATTTCTAAAGAGTACAAAAGATCAGTGCCATTCTGCCAAGCCCGTTTATCTGGGCACTTTGTTTCTTCAGCTAATGCAAACTAAAGCATAATGGCATCAGATGGATTTAGTGTTCTGCGTTTAATTGGCCTCTTGTCTGCGCCTGGCTCTTGCCTGCCAGTGTCGGCTGGTTTAGGCTCTCAGCCAAACCAGGTTTCCAGCCAGTAGCTAAGGTGAGCGGTTTATTCACTAGGAAAAAAAAAAAACCCACCAAAAAAACCCCAAACCAAAACAAAGCTTCGGTCAGATACAGCACAAAGTTTCTGACTGCATAACCAACCATGAGGCAAGACACTTAAGAAACAGGAAATGAGCAAAAAAGGTGTTTTTTTAAAAAACTTGGACCGCCTGCCCGCGCGGTGTCCTGGACCGAGCAGGAGATGCACCGGGCACCGTGGTCCTGAGCCTAGGGGCACAGAAGGGTCTGACGCGACAGCCCGGGCACCTGGGCATCCTGCTGCCCTCCCACGCGTGTGCTGCCTCGTACAGAGCATGGACCGCAGCGCCGCAGCGCACCCCTCCCGCTGCCCTTCCCACCCGCCCCGCTCTCGGGCGATGCTGCTGCCGCACCCCGAGCTGGAGCGGGCACTCACCCCCACCCCACGCTCCCCTTACCCAATCCTTTGCTTTTCTCAGGTTTTGCCTCTGCTAAGCAGGATTCCCTAGAAGAGCTTTAATGACCTGTCACTGTCAGCACCCCTCTGTGGGCTCAGGGTGTTGTTCGGCTGCAGAGCAGGGGAGGGTGGGCTCTTCACTGCAGCCAAGAGTTCTCCCAGGAGAACACCCCTCGAGCCACGGACCAGCGGCTGCGCCATGCCTAGCGCGAGCGCAGCAGGGCTGCAGCAGGACATCGGGGGCTCTCCATCATGCCTGTAGGCAAAGGGGCTGTGCAATGCAGAGAGGGAAAGGAAAACCGCCCGCCTGGGCTCTGCCCGTCCCCACACCCCCAGGATGCCCAGCACCAGTGTCCCAGCTGGGTGACAAACATTCCAGCTGGGAGAAGCTGGAGTTCTAGCCGGGCTCCCTTCCCCGGAGGGCAAGCGCGCTTCCAGCTGCAAAGGTAACCAGAAATGGAGTTTTCCCCAAGGCCCTGTTATCCCTCCAAATAAGGCAATAGATTAATATTAAAGCAGATTAAGTGCTCTAAATCTTGCCAGTTTTACTGAAATGTTTGTCCCATTAGTGAGACAGACGTGAAACAGAAATCACAAAAAAAGAAATAAACACAGAAAAAAAAACCCACAAAACACAGGCTTGAAAGCTGGGAATAGAGTTTAAAACGATGGGTTTAAATCATGGCAAAACTATTGTGAATTGAATTTGTGTACTCAGAGCTGTCGGCTCATCAGGATGGAAACAAATGCCAGATCTGGGGAGGGCAAACCTCCAGACGTGCTTGACTTTGGGCAGCAACACCCCTGCAGCACCGGCGAGGCAGTGCCCGGCAGCGGCAGCAGCGCCCGACCCGCACGCAGCACGTCCTGCCACCACCGCCTCGGATGCTGCGGCCACACGGACCCCCGGCCCCCGCGCACATTCCTCCCTCCTGCTCCAGATTTACTCCCTGCTCCTCTGCTACGCAGTCCGATGCGTGATCCAGCCTCATTTCTCACAGAGTGATTTTGTGTAAAGCTTTTGCCTCCAGACCTTCGGTTCCTCTCGGCTCCAGATTCCCAGCGCTCCCCCTCGGACCCCCGGCCATCCCACCCTGCCCCTCCCCAGGGGGCTGCCGGTTCCAAGGCTGCACCCAGCCGTCCCTCACTGCCACCGCGCTCTCCCCAAGGTGCCTGGGTTTCAGATTTAAAAACAATCAAAGCCGCTCATTAAATTCCGACACGGGGTTGATTGTAGGTATTTACAGCAGAAGTCTGTTCCTAGCAAAGTTATTTTTCGTGGAGCCAAACGTTTCATCCCCTGCTCACCAAACGTGTGCCGTGTTTCTGGGGGAGCAGAGCTGTGCGTATGTCACGGCAAGGAAGGGTTCGGAAGCTCACGGGCTTCTCCCAGCATTTGTGCTGACCCAACCCCAGCCAGGAGCCAGGCTGGGACGTTCGAAACACCCGTGCGTATTGAGAGTAAAGAGAAACAAGGACTTCTCAGCCGCTGGAGAAGGGAAGCCGGCAGCTGACAGCAAACGCTGCGCAGGATCAAGAGGCAGCTTTGAACACAGGAGAGCTCAGCCCCGAGAACAGAGCAGCCCTCCAGCAGAGACTTGCAGGCAAATTCAAGCTGCTCGTGTGCCACTGCGGCAGGGAACGTGCGGACACCTTTGATCAGCCAGTGACTTAAGCTCCCACATGGGACACAGCACTGGAAGACCCTCAAAGCAAAAGCTGCTTGTGGCTGCCAGTTTGCAGCCAGAGCGGGATGGCTCCCGGCCCTGGGGCTGTTCTCCAGCCGGCCAGGGCAGGCCTGGGTCCCAGGGACGAGCAGAGACGGTCAGTTTTTCACTCATGCTAAGGACAGGGGTTTCCTCGAACCCTTCCTATTCCATCAGCCCATCAGTTTCTCAAGACAGACGAGACCCTTGTGCCCAGCCAGCCCCCCCGCTCCCTGCACGCTGAAGCCCGCCGTATCGGAGGGTGATTCTGCCAAGCCACTCAGGGACCCCCGCTGACAGCGTCACTGAGTCACATCCCTTACAATAACTACTCAAATTTCCGGGGACTTATAAAAAATGAGCTTCAGCTGAAGTTTTTTGTTATACAAAATGCAAGTTTGTGAATAAGGTTCGAAGATTGCCAGTGATAACACAATGACTGCAAACCAAGCTTGGAATAACACACCTAGTAAGAGCTAGCATGAGTTAGCCACAAAATAAAGTTCTTGCCCAGCAGGCGTCCCTACGGGGGAGAATACGGGTTCAGCCCGTCAACTGATCCCCGAAGTTACAATGGAGCCTTCCCTAAGTTCCCCCCTCATTTGTTCACTTTTCATACTTCGTAGTACAATCCTAGAACCCTGACCACGCTCCCTGGCCTCGCAAAGAGCACCCTGCTTCCCAGGAGAAGCCTTAACCCTTCTCTTTCTGGCACCCAGCAGAGGGGCAACACGGGTTTCAAAGAAGAGACTGGCTTGTATTTGACTTCCATTATTGATAAACTGCTTCTGCTTTGGGGTGGGGGAGGAGGCAAATGCTTCCTCTGTCCTAATTCCAGAATCCAGAGTGATGCGAGAAAAAAAAATGCTAGTCCTAAAATTGTACACAGCAGCTCAAACAGAAGTAATTTGATTATTTCCTCAGGCACTCAAATTAGCAACTCAATAAAAATAAGTATGCTAATGAATATATTTAGTCTTGGCCATTACATTTCATAAATATTTGCTGTTCAGTATTCAGAGTCCAAATTTGCAAGAATCGGTCAACAACCAAAATAAGATGAAGTATTTTGTTCCACCACGCCAGTATGGAATACAGCCATTTCCCAAGGACTGTGTCATGGCTCTTCCACCACAAAGCATGGGCCAGCATCCCCCACAGCATAAACCTGTAGCACCACCCATGGATTTACACTGCCGGGGAGCCGGTGGTGCCTGCTCAGCAGTATGCTTGTTTAGCTTCAGAACAGGATGGCTGAGACCGATAAATATTGAAATAAGCAGGACCACAGCACTTAGGCATAGTATGAGGAAGAGTCCTCTGAGAGTTTACATGAAGTTTGAGAAAATAAAGCACAACCCACCCTGAAAAATGCAGAGCCCATTGTTTTGCTTTAGGGCAATCAAATACCTGGTTCAAACCCTCACAAAGAACACACACACGCTTTAATGGGGCTATTTGTAAAGTGTGGTATTACCCTAACACCGTAAAGGGGATCAAAGACGGGTTGCGCTTATCTGAATTTTAAATGAAAAGTTTAAAATAAAACTATCCTGATGCGATTTGTGTAACAGAAGGAAGAGAAGCGTATGAGACACTCTTTGTCAAGATCTTTTGCACTTGATCAATTCCCCTCCAGGTTTCTTCTTCTTCTACTCAGAAGCAATACGAGAGAAATCCTTTCAGAAAGAACTCAAATATATGCAAAACTTGTATTAAGGCATATCTTTACAGCTGAAAATAATCATGCTGGCAGGGGTATAATAACCAAATACTTCCAACACAGCCATGAGAACTGAAGTCATGCGTGACTCAAGCAGGGAACAGTAACCCTACTTCGGCTGCTACAGCTCAGCTTCGTTTCTGTAGAAGGAAGCGTCTACCCCACAGAATGAAGCTGTGAAATAAACAGGGCACAGGGTGTGCTTGCACCTCCCTTGAAAAGACACAAAGCAACTGGTTGACTAGGCAAGGGTGTCTTCACAGCAACAAGGGCTATTTTTGTTTTGTTGCTCTATGTTCCCTTACCAAACTCTCAGTCTCTAGAGATTGTAGCACCAATTCACAGGAAGATGCTGTTTCCAAGCTTACAGTTGATTCTCCATGACTTTCGTTATCAATGTTCCCTTAAGCAGTACAATTCCTTAATCTTTTGTAAAACATTTGCAGTCTGTGGTGGTCTTTTCTTCCAGCTGTGTATATTAAACACTCTTTCCTCAATAAAAATGGTACCAGTAAAGCTCGGACAATGGCCCTGGAATTCCCATGGCAATGAAGATATGTGGTTCCGAGGAAACTCTATGCAAATACATTTTCTCCTGCAAAAGCAGAGAAAATAGGTTTTAGAAGAAATTTATTAGGAGGTAATCAATAGCCATTTCCTCTTGTTCTGATGCTAATTTAAGAGTCGACCAATTCTTCTCTGCAGAGATAACCCCTGAAGATACTACTTTTCAGTAAAGATTCCTAGACAGAACCAACATCTTATTTTACTAAGACTATTACACTCACGGTAAATTAACAAAGACCAGAGGATGAAGTACAGGATGTATAAGTCATCTTCATCAACATACTATTCAGTAACTCTGGAACAGTATTGAGCCTAATGCTCCAGTAGGTCATTACTTTTCTTGAAAATTCCTCAAAAATTGCATGCTATTTATAATGGACAAGACCCCCACATTTATTTGTAGAACTACAAGGAGCACAATGTGCAATAGGTATCACAAACTCTCAAAAATTTTTACAACCTGTAGATGCATGTTGCACTTACAGCTGCTCACTAAGAGCACGATCACCTACACCGCTCCTGAAGAAGTGTCTCCATTATTTTAATACCCTGGAAAAAAAGCAAAAAATGCAAGTTTTGTACACAACTTAAGTATTTCATACATTAGAAAGGGCATCCCACAACATACCATTAAGCCTTAAAAGAAATTGCATATTATGGTCCTGCACAAACTCAGTGCGGTTCTCCCCTCTGCCTGGGAAGCACAAGGGACGTTACAGCAGAGGCTGCTCAGGGGAACCTAGAAAGGACCAAGGACCCTCAGCAGCTTGCAAGCTCTTCCAAGCCAAGACTGCACTTGATCAGGTCACCCATTTCATTCCAGTTCTGTCATTGCTTTGCTTGCACCGAGCCACTTCTCATCCCTGCACCTTGGTATATCCCTCTTTAAAATGGACATACGGTATTTTTTTGTGTTTCTTGCAAGCAATTGGGAGTGTGACTATGAAAGTGCCCCATAAAAGCCCCATGATTATTTCTATAATGAAGGAATTAATGTTGAAATGAAGTAAAAAATGCCATCAGAGGACCATGAAGGTGAATACTTCTTTCTCCAGGACTGATCTATAAAGGAAGGAGGAACTTCTAAACAATGAACTATTAATCAAAGCAAAATGCAGGTTGAATCTAGGGGGGTTGTTTGGCAGGGGGTTTGCTGCAGACAAGCAGCTCACCAACCTGCAACCTGGGTGCTCACCAACCAGCAACGGCTGCATGGTGCAAACCACGGAACTACCTACAGCAGGGCACCCATCCAAAAACTGGGGGGAAGCTTTCAACCAAGTGCTCTTCCCACGTCAGGGCTACAGCCTGCTCCACAGCCAGATGCTTTGCTATTCTGTAATTAATTTAAGTTCAAGGTTCAGTACAAAGTGAGAAAGAAGCAGCTTCCTATTTGGCAAAAAGCAAAACCCACTCACTTTAGGTAAGAAAATGCACAACATCCCCCCCTCTCCCACCTTTTGGCTCTGTAGTGATTTGCCAGCCCTGCCTCTAATGTTTGGTCAGATCGTGTGGACTGAAGCAAGCCCAGAGCTTAGCTACAACCGGTGTGGGGCTAAGGCTTACCCTAGTACGCTCTCTGTTTGTCAAGATAAAAGAAAAAGGATTTCTCTGTTTGAGTCACTGTGAGAGGAGGTAAAAAAAGGCAATGTTAACAAATAGGTCAAGAGAATTTCTCTTCACATCTCTACAAAACCAAAATGGACGAGGCATTTTATACCTATAAAAACCAGTTCGTCTTCCATGCCTATTCTTTGTAGAAGGCAGTAAGCTGGCTACCTTAGTCTATCAGTCTAAATTGGACATGCCACTGTTTACAGAATGAAGCACTAATTGACATAAGTGAAGACTCAGAGGTTTGCCTAGGGAATTTAAAAATGTTACTTATTGAATGAATTATGTTCACAGTGTGACAACTGCTTTTTCTTTTATTTCTCCTCATAGCACTACAGACTTTTAGGCAATATGGTGTTGAGGAAGAAAAGGGGACTGAGAGGGGACTCGATTAAATGAATAAAATATGAAAGGGCAGGCACAAGTCATTACCCAGTATCTTTTCAGCTAGGAACAACTAAATCAAAGCCTAATCAATATATTCCTTTCAACTAAAGTTCAAACACTTAAGTCTCAGCCCCAGGAGATCAAGCTTAAAGGAGCTAAATTTACACTGCTTAGAGTGCAATGATGCACTTGAAATGCGGAACAAACATCGCCTACCTACTGCACTCTGCACCTCTACAGCTGCAGCTTAAAAGCTTCTCTGATGGACAAGACACAGGATAGTTTTACTTTCAGAGGTGGAGGTACTCTGCTAGCGTAAGAAGCTCTCCTGCCATAAGTGTCTACATACAGCCCTGGTCAGTATATACCCCAAGGCACTCAAAGGGACGGGAGCCCAGCAGATCCCAGTCCACCAACAGCTATGGGCAACTCCTCCAGCGAGTGCCACTTTGTCCCCACAGCCAGTACGTGGAAACCATGCCAACCCAGCAGTGGGGTGACAGGGCGATGAGGGAAATGCAAAATGGCAGCCTAAGGACTTTCCAGCACTACAGACTTGTTGAGCAGCCTACGTTTGTATCTGGAGTATCTGCCAGGAGCGAGGCTGGACTGCCAGCTGACAGGGACAGTCAGAACATATCACGTCGGTAGCACACTCCACAGCTTTACCAAACACTGTAAGTTTTAAAGAAGAGGTTAAGTGATACACAGGAAAAACATAAATGGCCTGTCTGAATGTGATGAAGGCAATGCCTATTGCAGTGCACACCCCATTTCTGTTGCCAGCACAAAAGTGGAGTAGCATTTTAAACAGACTAGCAGAAGATTTTATGCTGTCTCTGAAAAGAGCACCTAAGACCTTTCAATCTTTTTCTTACCATGACAAAACATTTTTCAGTTAAATATTTGTTATTTGAGCTCAGTGCCACCATTTAACAAACTCTACATCATGGCTTTTAACTTCCATCTCCTTATATATACAAGTCAAAAAAAAAAAAAAAAAAAAAAAGAAACCAAGAAGTGAAAATGACAGAAATGTTGCAACATTTAAGAGGCAACAATAAAACATCTACCAACATAACAAAAATTTCCTGCTACAAACGCTCCTTTATTGCGTGGCCTTAAAATGACTCATAACTTCGTCATCTGTACTGCTTCACACTGCCAGAGATCATCGTAACTCAGACAGGTACAAACTAATTAGGCCACTTTTTAAACAAATTTTAAAAATTTAAAAGGCTGACTTTAGGGGCCACCACTACCCCCTGGGCTGGAAACGTCTTGCAGACAAGGGCGCATCCTTTCCCCTCTCTGAAGGAAGCCAGGCTCTCACCATCGGACCCAGCACAGGCTGTGCTGGTAGCTGGCATTTCCCAGCATATCTGCTCAGACTTCTGAATTATTCAGGAGCAGAGTTTTATTAGCAATAATGTGAGTGCACATCATTCATTAATACCTTTTCTCTACAGGTAAGAAAAAAAAATAACCATAAATACTGTATTTTTTTCACTCAAATGCACTACAACTTCTACACAAACAAAAGCAGGGCAGAAAGATTTTCTCTCCTACATATTTGTTCAGAGCTGGAATAAAATAAGGGAAGCATGACAAGTATGAGGAGCCATAAAATGTCACTGTCGTTCTGCTAGGCATTAAAAAAAACCCTACCTACAGAATAGGCTCATATCTCAGTTACAAAAATAATGATTAAAAAGAGAAGTGCCTTTGGTATCCACGAATAGTAACTTTTCCCTTTCTTTCCACAAAATAAAGATATTTAATACTGACTGCATAAATACATGAGCATTATTGTTGTCAAACAGATTTTAATATCCATTCAGTATTTCCTCCTGCTCTTCATGTAGCTCATTCCCTACTCCATTTCCTCTGCCCCCTCACGTTGCTGCCTCCCACTGATTCCCTGCTCCCTTATCTCATCTGAGCCTGTCCAAACAGATGGATGGAGGAGTGCACTGCTGTCAGGATAGAGAAGATAAAGCAGAAATCATGGTCTGGCTTTGAAAGTAACATCCTTACCTATTCCAAACAACTATACCAGGTGCAAGAAAAGCAGAGCCTTTTTAGTCAGGCCATTAGGAAGGACGGAGATAAGGTACTGGAAGTAGTAAATGGAAGCCTAGACAGGATTTATCAAGCATTGTCATACTTGCAACATATATTTTAAAACTTTAAATATTGTCTTTGTATTGCCATTTATTACATTTGAGTATAATGTGCCTCAGAACTACTCTATGGCCAAGCCACCAAAGGAACCCTGTCTAAGAGCTTAGAAGAAATGAGATGCATAGATACAGGTTCTGCCTTAGGGAGACACATGTTTTGGAGGTGGGGGAAAAACCAGGCAAGACCACACATTTATACCAGATCTGATGTGCTTGTACTTTTCTTTTTCACAGTTCTGCAGACACAGCCAAAATTGCTAAGGGATTTCTAATGCAGCAATGTAGAGATACTGTGAGCTAGTCTGTTCCATCCGCTAGCTCCACGCTGCCCCAAGCCAGCAAGACGTGTTTCATTGCTCACGGTCACTGCTTACGCTAGCATAGTTCACGATTTCTGGGTTTTTTCTTTCAAAGCCCCAACAAAAGTATCTTATAGTTATCAAGAACAATCAAGTATATTTTCAGCTACAGCTCTTGGGACACAGGTTCCAAAATCAGGTTCTCAAGCACAAATGAGAGGTGGGGACTGTCAGCCCCTGCGCTGGCAGAGAGGAGACCGTCCCGAGGGACTGCAGGTGGGGTGCTGCCCAGGCTCCCGCTGACTTCAGTGCAAGAAAAGGCAGGACATTGCTAAGGTCACCTCAAAACAAAACAAAACCAAAAAAACCCCAAAACCAAAAAACCCACCTTCAACAGTATTAACCTCTTGGTCTCTGTGAATAACTAAAGAATGGAATAAGGTATGATCTGAACCATGGACATCTAAGTTCACATGAAAAACAGATTTTTCAATTAGGTAACTAAAAAATGATAAATAATGGTAAATCTAAATTCATTATAGTCTTGCACTACCTAAGATTCATGAGCGCAGCCATGAAAATGCCATGGCCATGTTTTCAGGCACATACACATGCTTTCATTCACCTGAAACAAGATACAAACTGGAGGGAGGGAAAAAGAAAGAAAGAAACAAACAACAACAAAAAAAAAAAGCGCAAAACAAAAAGCAAAAACCCTCTCAGTTTCTCATTAGAAAAGTTTAATGAAATGTTCCTTCCTTCTCCTTCTTGCTCCTTTTTCAGCAGGTGTAAATTTTAAACAGTCTATACAGCACAACCTGAACCCCCAAATCTCTTCAAAGTATAAACTTGCAGAGAACAAGAATTCCACAAAACTTCATTTCCCAATGAAAGAATGCTTCAGGAGACATGGCTGTTAAACCTAGTTTATCAATATGACATGACTCCCCGAAATGAAATCCTTTGAACACCACCTCTCTTGGGATGCTCTGCTGGATAGCTTTTATCCTGTTTCATAATTCTTACTGAAAGACAGAACTATTGAAGTATACAGAACTGCTACAGGGAGATTGACTGTGGCTATTGTAAATACATCAAGCTGCCAAAAAAAAATATCTGACATTACTGGAGAAAAATGCATGACATGATATAAATTCATGTTGACTACTTTTGACTATTTCAGTATAAAGGTGCTATGGAACTGCAAATTATTATTACAGTATTAGCTGGTACAATGAGGCATTAGGAAGAAGAACTGTTCCGGTGCCTGGGGGAAATCAGGAATAAGAATGAATTGCAGAAACTGATACAGTCATATACGCCATGTTTTAAGATGTATCTGAAATAAAACTATTACCATATTAAAACAAATCCATTTTTATTCTGCTTATTCTCTGTAGCCAAAATATCAAATATTCTTTCAACAATTAAAAGATATAAAGAATCCAGACTCAATTTAATTTTGAGCCCAAGATGATATGGTGATTCAAAAAAATACAGAATATAACTCAGCAAGGAAATTCAAGCAAAAAAATTACTTACCTTCTTCACACTCTGTTTTAAAAATGATTGAGCAAAAGCTTCCAACACACAGTTGAGCAAACCTGCCCCCGTGACTGATATTCTGCCTTTTTGTGTGAAGTCTGTCCTAAGAAGCAGGAACAGAACATCCTTTTATTTTTCTGTCTACTTAGTAAACATTAAGCGTATGTTAGAAAGTTAGTCTTTGATACTCGAGTACAGGATTAATCTCTTACATTCACACATTCTGTATGACAATCTCAAAGGCAAACACACAGCAGAACAGTGGCATAACAAGATGCTTGTAATGAGCATCTCCTGCCGCCAGCACTGCTGAAGGTCCAGCTGGACTCTGCTCCAGGGAAGACACAAGAGACGCGTTTACTGGAGAAACCCAAAGAGCTGCAACACAGAGAGAGGTCTGGAGGAGACACAACAGCTGTCCCCAGAATCATGAAAGCCAACGGCAGACACAGGAAAATACACCTCTACAATTTTATCGAGTCCTCAGGACATCATTCCACCCAAGCAGAGGTGGTGATATCAGTGAGGAGAGGACCCTGCAGTCCCATCCCGGCAGCACGCAGGCGAACCCACCATCACTGATGCCCTTGGTGAGCCACTAACATTTTTTATTTGTCAATGCAATTCAGTAAAAATGCAGACATATGGAGTTGCAGCGAAGGAGCAGGAGAACATGAGAAGTTTGCCCCAACCACAGAATGATGTCAGCAGTAAAAATCCACCACTGAACTCAGCAGCTTTGGCTGGAATTTATTTATTCATTTTGCAGTTTCACCATTGAGCCTCTTTCTTTTTTGTCCCCTACAAGGAAAATATTGATCTCTAATTGATTTCTGTAGCACACAGCTAGCAATGCCGCATCATTATAACACAGTCACAGGGAGAAGTCTATTAATGAGATCCAGCTACTAAATTATTGACTAGTTAAGTACAGCAAATTTGGTCTAATTGTTTTCATGATGGGGGTTTAATTAAAGTGTCTTTAGTATAAAAAGTCTAGCAATATTCTTGCTCAGATAGTGTCAGGGAGAGTTTCCAAAGCCTGCATGGCTTTCAAAACTAAATTAAAAGTTACATCCAATGCAAGGCTCTTCAAAAGAGGGAGCTTTTGTACAGAAGATCTTTTTAATTCCCATCTCCAGCTGACAAGCACTGCTCATGTATCACGTGCCTCTCTCCACATCAGGGAGGCACCTCACCCTGCGCCCACTGCACTGCGAGAGACTGCGGCTCCCTTGGGTTCTCTGAAATGAAGGAAAGTGCTGGGCAATAAAGGGAATCTGATGGCAATTGAGGGATATAACATGAAAAAGCAACAAAATGCTCCTGGCAGGGAGGAGGAAAGCAGTCAAACCAAAACACACAGGGATGGCAAACAGCACCAGAGACAAAATTCAAGCTACACAGGGATTCTACACTGTGGAAAAAACGGTACAATGTGTCCCGACACATGGAAATTTGCCAGTACACAACTACAGCATAAATCCAGGCAGCTACAAGGGAGTTTTGCCACTGACTTTCCCTTTCAGTTTGGCACCGTGCACAGACAACTCTTCCCAGAGCTCTCCCCGTCATTACGGACACTGCCCAGCTCAGCTGGGTGGGAAGTAAGCTCATACCTAACTAACATGTAATGCACGCTTTTAGGGTAAGTGCAAATGAATCGCTCTGGGAATTTCCCTAACCCAAACACATATGCGTGCCAGCGGAGGGGAACAGATGGGTTTGATATACCAGCAGTGAAAGCCGTGAGCCCCAGAGCCCTCCGGAGCTGCACTGCGGGGCTGTGCTGGCCAACACCGGGGCAGTGCCAGCAAACCACCCCGAACCCTCTGCAGGCAAACGCTGCTCAGGGCTGGACCTGCCCTGCCTGCAGCCCGGCCTCGCCTGCAGGGACTAACTGCTTTTCTTTAGACTTCAGGCATCAAAAGCAGGTGCTTGTCTGTAACAGCAATTAAACCGCGGAAACCAAATAAAAAGTGTCACGAAGAAGTTCAGCCAAGAGGGTAACAGGTGCTTTCTGGCCTTTGAATATCCAGATATGCCCCATCGTGCCTTTTTCAGTGGTTTGTAATTTCTTTACAGTAATGTTTGTTTGCTACTAGACCTTTTCAGGCATTTATATGCTCTGCTTGGAAGCACCCACAATAATTCACTTTGCAAGAATACGCAGCACTTGGCATCACTGCATTAACGTTTATCTAGAACAAAATAACCACCTGATGCTAAAAGGAAGAACTGTTTGGGACTAAGCAAGCATCACTTCAATTGCCCCAGTTCCATTAGGGACACCAGGAATGTCACAGTCTCCCTCCCCTGACTTGCGGCTCTCTAGCTGAAAATAATAAATGATGTAACTGCCAATCTCAGACTGGGTGAACTAATCCATGTCCTCTGGAAGAGGTTCTCCTAGGTGCCTAAGTCACCTGTCCCTGCAGGGACTGGATTCATAGCTTGATTTTCTACAGCATATTGGTCTACAAAGTAGCTGGGCTGAAGTCAGCACAGACAGTTGTAACTTCATCTGACAAGAGCAGAAATATTCTAGATTCCCATCAGCATCATCCCACCACAGGTCGGACCCGGCTGCAGCTCTCCACAGCAGCAGCTCCGTGATCAACCCCACTGCAAGGGGCAGAGAGCAGGGCAGTGGGTGCCATGGCTGAAACGCACCCGGGGAACACACACAAAGCAGCCTGCAGCCAGCACCCCAACACCCCCCAAGCCACCAGCTCCCCGCTGGGCTGGGAGCAGGCAATGCCCAGCGCAGAGCCCATCACACACCCTTCTAGTGGCCTAAAGAGTTTCACAAGGTCGCTATTGAAATCTGCCCAGCAGTGCACAGTAGGGGAGAACAACAAATTTCTCTCTGTACTCAAGCTACTATCACTGTCATAACATTGTTCTCTTTTTAGGGGCATAATATACAATTTTCTCACCAATCAGGATCACTTGAGTCTCCTTACTGTGTGTTTTTTTATTTCTCTCCGCTACAACAGTATGCTGCTAATGTTATGCCCTTTGCATAATTCCTTCACCTATTAAAGTGTAAATGTCACCGTATGTACACTACATGCAGCTGAAATTTCACACCTGTTTTGGCAGCCAGCATTTGTTAGATACAATTACCTTCGTAAGAACCCTGAAGAGGTGACAGTGGTGTGCACAGGCATGCCCAGGTATCCTTGAACCTACCCAGCCAGGGCAGCATGGCTGAGGTCTGCAAGCTCCTGCAGCTAAGTATTGCCATTGCTGACCTGCATCGGCACCCACCGCACCTCCAGAGGCATCGGCAGCCCGGCAGGTGCTGCAAACCTGGGTGAGCAAACCTGCTGAGCCTGCCATCACACCCTGGCAGCCCAGGTACGCCTCTGCCTTCCCCATTGCCCGTGTGCTTCAAGGTACGAGTGAGCAGTGGTGATGCCGAGCTCGCACAACTCCCCTGCACAAGCCTGCCGGAGCAGACGCAGCATGCTGAGGACAGCATCTCTCCCAAACTGGAACTGAAAAGCCTTGAAAACAGGGTGTGAGTGACCGACCAGCTGCAGTAATTCAGAGTTTCTACACCAACAGGACCAACATCTACAGCCGCAATGCAAGTCTGATGCAGAGGAAGCCTCAGTAAGGACAGAGGGTCCCAGCAAACTTTTGAAACAAAACATTTTAAAAAGCCAGAGGAACATGTCCTCAAACAGCAATGTTCCAGCATAGGGCTTTCAAAAATGCCTCAGCCACAAGGAATTTAATTTCATCTGAAGTCGGTGGGGTTCTTTCTTAACATCCTTAGAGCTTTCCGAAGTCACATGGACCTTGCGGGACATCCCTGCCAAGCTTCCCAGAGAACATCACAAGGCAAAAGTAACAACAAATTACAATAGACACTAGAACAAAGTAAGAATTAATGGGGTTGACATCAGCTGGAAATATTTTTTTTTTTTTTTAAAGACAGTCACATTATCACATACCTGCTCATTTCAATGCTATGGAAATTAGAAATTCCACTCTGATCCTGCTGTAAATGTGCATAAAGACATTTCTAGGCTCCACTCTGTACAAACACAAGTTTGTGCTCTCCCGGGCAAAGTCCCATGGCAGCTCACATCTCCGGGTCACAGCAGGCCAAACACCAGAGAAAGAAAATTGTTTGGGAACAAGTACGTTCCATGCCAATGGTGGGCAAGCAGGAGGGAGCTGATAATTTTTACACTGCTGTCCAAGCATCTGTTGGTAGATGCAAGAGCAAAACGAACACTCTGGCTACGCCTGCTGTGCAGGAACAGCGGGGCAGCCTTCTGTAACTGCAAAGCAGAACATAGAAAATTAATTTCCAGCGATTATTTGTGCGCTGGCCAGAGCCTAAGCTTACATCTGAACAAGCCAGAGGAAAGCTACAGGACATCTACAGCTGCTGCTTCAAATGCATTCAAGACATACCAAAGAAATTACTATTCAGACCCCTCTCATTGCACGCATTCAAAAGGCAACAGAAAACCCATCTGCAGGGCTTTGCGCCCGCAGCAGCAGCCCAGAGCCAGCACAGGGATGCTGCTGTACCCAGAGGCCAGCACTCACCAGTTTGGATTCTCCAGGCTCTCCCTGAAGACAGACTCCTCGCTGAGAGACGCATACTGTGTCCACGTAAGGCAATGAGTTTTCATAGTCATATTTCTTTTCCGCATATTAAGCCAAGATTCCTCTTCCAAGTAGATGTTGGGCACTTTTAAGACACTGACCTGGGAAACAGAAAAATTACAGCTTTTTAAGAAAAAAAGGTAAAAACACTTCTCAGCACTTTTAAAGTGTTACTAGCCTTATAGGGTAAGACTGAAGATTCAGCAGGAGGGTGCGTCAGCTGTGGTTAGCCCAAATGAGAAAACTCAAATTCTTCAGAAGCTACTGAAGGCCATGTAAATGCTCCAAAATTTAGGGAAGTGGCTCAGTCCCCAGCCAGACTTCCAAGATCGCTGCGGGCCAACTTACCAGCATCACTTCATGCTTCCTGTCTTGCTGATGACAACTAACTTATGACAAAGAAGGATAAGAGAAGCCACTTCCAAACCGTTACATGCAAGGGAGCCAAACCCACCAGCTAAACCATGAGGGCAGGAGAACAGCCTGCACCTCTGCCCTGCTCCAGCTCCTTTCTCCCAGGAGGCCTCCTCCTCCTCCTCCTCCAAGAGCCCACTCTCAACCTGAGTGACCTTGATCTAGCAAGCGTGGGCCAAAGAAAGGATAAAAATCTCACCATCGGTTTATTTACATTCTGCCTGTATAGGGCAATGAAATGTTCTCCTTGGCAGGTGAGGCTTGGAAGAGACAAATACACGTTTAGAGGTAAAAACATACAGAGTTGTCAGCACCAGGAAAAGAGTACATGCACACGTTTAAGCATGCAGGCAGTGAAATAGCAGTTGTTTAATCATGCATGAATGTAAATGTACTTTTCTGTATACAGACTTATCTGCTGCAAGATACTCTGAAAAAAAACAAATAATAAATTAAGGCAAATTCTCCTCCCATAACAAACTGTGAAGAAAGGGCTGTTACTAAAAGAGACACTAAGGCATCTAGACACCCAGGTTCTAATGTTTTCTACAGCCTTGTCTTGGAACTCTATGATGCCGTAATTAACTTGCAACATGCTATAAGAACATTAAGTATTATTTAATTCCCTCTGAATTCACTTACAGAATAGTCTTGTGAGAGATTACAACCCAACATGTTCAGAAACCATGGATCAGACATCCAAAACACCTGAGCTCAGCTTAGAAGTAATTACCTAGGTTTTATTACTAGCTGCCACCCTTTTGCCGAGATCCACGAGACTGAGCTTTTGTAAAAATACCATCTACCACACAAAAATCGTGAGTATTGACAGCAATATGATCATTATATCGGGATGGGGGGAATGGCTGTACTTTCACTGTGGCCCAGGTAAGCTTTAAAAGCAGCTTCTTTTTCCAGGTACAAAAGTTGAAAGACCATCTCTGCAAGTAAAACCACCACCAGTTACATCTTAGTGTGCTCAAGGCCACAATTCTGTCCAATCAAGTTGAATATAGAATCGGTTCCTAGAGGTTTTTTTTCTCTTAACTTCTCTTTTAAAGTAACTCTTCCAATTTAAAAAAGAAGAAGAAAAAAATAAATCATTTGGAAATGTGATTCTTTTAAACAAGATAAACCACCGTGAAGCATTAAGGTTTTACAACTTGACTAAACTTCTCTAAAGAGTTACCTTTCTTAAAATTTCAGGAATTACATTCTGGCACGTTGCAATTCTCCTCCGGTAAATAATCCCCGTAGACAAATCTGATTATAAAAGAAAATCAGAAAGGAACAGTTACAGCAGCCAGTATTACCATTTTTTAACAAAAGCAAAGTAGTTGAAAGACTTCACATCACAGCAAATGTGCAAGCAGAAATGCTGGCAAATTAACAGAGTGCTGGGGGAGGGGGTCATTTGGTTTGGGGGTTGGTTTTTTTTGTTTTTTTAAGTATAACCCAGTACTGCTGCTGCTTTGCCACAGAGGGCTGTAAATAAGACTGCTATGGGCATTCTGTGCTCTGCCTGAGGAGGAGGGCACCTGTATCCATCACTGCAACACAGACTCCCCTATTCCAGCACACAGTACTAACATTTTACTGGCATTTATACTGGTGCTCCTGGGTAGCAAAGCACACTGCAGGCAGTCAGTGCCTTGCTGCGTGGGAGTGTGCAGCTACCAGACTAACGTACAGGCTTAAGCTTTAATTTATTTCTATCCCCACCCCAATTTATATTCTCAGGCTCATTCCCTGGACAAACACACTGTGTACAAGTTTTACAGAACAGTCCTGTCTCATCACACATTCATTTTTTGTACTGAGTTGGACCCAGTGACAAGGACAAAACTATCTATTAGGAAACAAATTACAGTTATTTAGTACCTCCAAAAAAATGGTTGGCTTTTAGAATCACTTTGCCTTTTAATATTTAATGACCCAGATCAAGAACAGAACGCTACTGAACAAGAAGCCAACTGGCAGGCGGCCCAGGTTAAAGAATTCTCTGGGATAAAAAGAGTACCTTCTTGAATAGTTGCATTTGGTGGGATCTGTGAAATGAAAACTTCATGGGGTTTGGTTTTCAGAACTCTTAACAAACACATCACATTAATAATATGAAGCACCTCCATGCAACATGGAACAGAAAAGCATTCTCTGGAAAGAGTGGTTTACTGCATTTGAGGAAAACAGCAACAGCAGCACTAATGCTCAGCTTTCTTGAATCACAGGGCAACCTCACTAACAACTTGCTTAGAGAGCATAAGCCTGGAATTAAGAGCCATCATTAAACCTGAGCTGCAAGACAGAACGCATCTCTAAATGTATGATAAAGAATTTAGGGACTAAAACTTCATAGAACTGTAGAATGGTTTGAGTTGGAAGGGACCTGAAATATCACCTAGTTCCAAGCCCCTGCCATGGGCAGGGACATCTCCCACTATACCAGGCTGCTCTGAGCTATATCAACTCCATCAAAACTTCAATCCCAAAAGTGTCTGGGACTAAAAGATTGAAGTCTGCAAGTTACTTCATCCCAAATAAGTATTTGATCAGTTCCCATATTAGGAAGAAAGGTGGTTATTTCCACACAAAGTCCTACAGTACTTGTTTCCCATGTGGTGGCACAACTGTTTAACACACCCTCCGCACAGGCACGTTACTTTTAAGTGCCTAATTGCAAGCAATTCCTGCAAGCTCAGCAACTGGAAAACAAAAGGCCATGTGGTACCAGCAGACCTGACCTGACAACTGTGCTCCAGCCCAAGCAGATTTATTTTCCTGTCAATATGATTGGGAAACAGTAACTTCTGATTTTCAGTGTTTCAGGAATTCTGACTGATGAAGCAAGAGACCGAGGATGTGTGATGGCTTTCTGAGCATCAGCATCCTACAAGGCCACCGCGTGAGCGTGATTCCTGGAACTACCCAGGAGGTGAAACAGCAAGAGATCCCTCCAAAGGCAGGGATCATGAAAGCCAAGTAGCATGATGCCTGCAGAGCGCCTGAGGCTCGATCCATACAGCTCACTGTGTTTCCTTCCAGGGGCCTTACATCTGATCTGTAGATGGAACTCATCACAGAAACACCAAGGAACCATAAGAACATACTACACAGAAACAGGCACAACATGTCTGACGGCCACGGAATAAGCTGAAAATTCAAATACTTAATGCAGTTAAACCCCACACTTTGGGGCAGGCAGTGGACTAATATTTTCTTCGTTTTGCTTACATAACGTCCAGCACACAGAATCCCAGGCGTGTCTGCAATGCATGGCTTCTAATGAAATAGAAGTATTTCATAATTAAATTTAAAGGTTATGAAAAATTTTACCTAGCTCTATAAAAAAAAGTCAGGCAGCTTACCTGTTTTCTCTTCCACTGTTTCTACAGCTGTGATGTGTTTCTCCATGGGACTGGGATACTGGGATAAAAATGCATAGGATGAAGATTACCACTTCTCATACGGGTAAAAGAAAATCACTAGCTGTCACTTGTCAAGTCAAAAGCACTTTCATTGCTTCTCTCAATGGGTACGAGCCAAGCTGCCTGATATTAACAATCTGCAGTCTCTATTCAGGTTAGCGGAGAGGAAGAATTTAGCACGATTAGCTTAGTAAGTAAGAACAGAAAATTAACAGAAAACCCACAATCCTGCTATGAGAAAAACTGCTTGAAGGGGGAGATGCTAGCTTTTCCTGCAGCATACAGGCATCTTCCACACACCCTCTGTAGCACAGAAACAAAGACACAAGCTCTTGACCCGTATCACGTTTTTCAAACGAGGGCTGCGCAGAGCTTTCAGCAGCGTGGCAGCTCCACGGGCCAAAGCCCCTGCACTGCGCTCCGCAGGGAGCCATGGCGTCCTGAGTTTCTGCAGCAAGCTCACACCTTGCCACTGCCGCTCAGCGCATTCAGCCACACAACCTATTTCCTCGAGCAAAAAGCTGGAACGGTACGGTGCGGTGTCACCTGAATGCAGACTCTGGTACGTAACATTTTACTGTCCTGCAAAAGCTGCTGTAAGAGCACAAGGGCAGGACGTCACTTCAGGTTGCAGTGTGGGTCCACCCCAGCAGCAGGGCATGCTCTTCTGCTCAGGGGCAGGGGTGCAGCAAGGATAAACAATTGCTACTGCCTGTTCCTGCTCAAGGCAGCCTCATTTTCCTTAGGCCACACAGACGAGTCACTTCAAGGCTGGAAGAAAGAGATTCTCATTCCAAGACCCCCACTGAAAAGGAATTATGCCACAATTGTACAGGTTGCCTGTAGGGCAACAACCTGTTTAAGAAACGTAAGCACAAGAACAGGACATCTAAGGATTAATAGTCTAGTTAGGAACTTTGAAAACTCCTCTGGCTAGAAACCAGACACAGAAGGCTACAAGCACCTTACTCTCCATTGCAAAAAGTCATCAACGTTCACTGAATAATGAACTCCAAATTGTGAAGCACAAGATAATGTATTGATCTCAAGTAATACTCAACAGTTACTGTAAGCTCCATGCCAATGCAAATGCCAGACTGAAGAAATACTGACCACCAGACTGATATAAAACAAAATACAAAGCTTTAGGAAAGGTGGGGAAATTGCATCCTAAGGCTAACTCAGTTACATAATGCAATTATTGTGTGCACTAATAGGTGCTTCAAAATTCTGACAGAAAAGAAATCCCAGGTTCCCAGCTAAAACGGTCAACAATTCCAGAATAGGCTGTTCTATAACCCAGCTCTACTACTTCTTCTTGCTGCAGAACGTAAGTTGATTTTAAAAGCACAAGGTTTTCAGGTCCTGTTCTATACAGAATGTGGAGGCTTCTCCACAATGTGCTGCTTTCAAATGGCAATAGTGGCATAATTACATTATCGATGTAACTTACACTCTGTAAGGCCCAATCGTGTGAAACGAAGAGCCATTTACATAAATCTTTCACTAAACAGCAGGCTCTATTACCCCAGTATTTAAACAGAAATAGACTCAATTTCCTATACTGCACAGTAAAAGAAGTAACATTACTAGTCTACAAGCAGATGTAACAGCTAAGAGAGTCTAACAGCCACAAAAACAGTGTTTCCAGCCAGCCACAGCCTCCCTGCAAGGTTTGCATTCCCTGGGGACACCAAAGCTAACAGCAGTAGAAAACAAAGAGCTCACAGCCTGGCTGGTATTTCAGCCTGCAGTAACCCAACCCCGAACCTTGCGCCCCAGCACCAGAGGCACAGGACTCCCACCCCTTTCAGAAGGGCTCCCACTAGCCCAAGGGCTTCAGCACTGCCCTGTCCTTGCCCCGGTGCGCAAATGCAAACTGCCCTGCATCACCTCTCCTGCTCAGCAAGAGCACGGGGCAGGCACTGCTGTCACTGCTAGCAGTCACACGTGACACCGGCTCCAGCATCCTCATCCCTACCATCCCCAAATCCCCAACTGTGTCAGGCCGCAGGACAGAGCAAGCACTTCCAACATCCAGAACTGCCAGAAGAGGGGTAGCTATACCGTGCTGCTAACCCGGGTTGTGCCCAACCATGGCAGCTCCCACCACGGGGCCGAGCACACAAGTGCTGGCCGTGCTGCGCAGGGCACGTCTGCGCCCGGAGAGCGGGCTCAGGGTGCTGGGACTGGGACGGGCTGCCCACCCGCTCTCACCACACGTCCCTGGGAGCTCTCAGGGCACGTCTACTGTCCCCACAGCCCGCGCCTGCAAACCGGCACCGGAGAGGGTGCCAGGAGCACCAGGCTGCAAGCTGAGAGGATGGGCAAAACTGCTGGGCAGAATCCGGCCGGGCTGTCAGAGGGCAGCTCTCCTGCCTGCTGTTAGGGCAGCAGGGCAGGCAGGCCAATGAGCCAAAGCCTCTTCACCGCTTGGACAGAAGCACCCAAGGCTGTTCCCGCATTGCCGGCGGCACCGGGCGAGGAGGGAATGCCATCTCGTGGTGCTGCCTGCAAGCGCACGGCACGGGCAGTGTGCGGGCAGTGGTGCGGGCAGAGGCAGGGGCTCTGCCTGTCCCCCCTGCTGAGGCAGTGCTCCTCGGCCCCGGCCCCCAGCCTGGCGTGTGCCAAGCTGCGGAAGGGTCGCACCCCCAGGGGACCAACAGACACCCTCGTTGTTCTGGAAAGGCCCGGTGGAGGAGAGCTGCGAGGCCTGACCATCGGATAGAGGAGAGCATCTCACCCCTCCACCTGCTTAGGTACAGCCTTCACACCTTGCCTTTGACCTTCACAACTTGCCTTTGACCTTCACACCTTGCCTTTGACCATCACACCTTGCCTTTGACCTTCACACCTTGCCTTCGACCTTCACACCTTGCCTTCATCAAACGCATCCCTGGCTGCAGCCAACCTGGCTCCTGTATCTCAGACTGCACCTGGGCAAGTAAGTGCCGAACACTGTAACACAAAATGCTCTACTTTATGAAAAAGAAAGTTATCCAGGCAAAGTGCATATACTTTGAAAAAATTGAATAATTCCAATGAGTTCCTGCAGTAAATTTCTTTCCAGACTGATTTGCCCATCTTAAAGACATTCCTCCCCTATCACACTAAGAGGACCCCAAGCAAATCAGTGACAGCAGAAGCCACAGAGCTGACTTTGCCTTTAAGCTATCCATAGCTTTGAGATTATTTTTTTCTATCCTAGCTGCCAGTCATGAGTGTCTCCTGAAGATATCAGAGCCCATTTTACACATGTGGAGTGGCAAACATGGTGCCAGCAAACAGCAGTTTGGAAGCACCAAGACCTCCGTACCCAGAAAGCCCCCAGCACCGCGGCACAGAGGGACCCGAGCGGGTACAGGGTTATCCCTCAATTCACCCCAACAGGAACTGAAGTACTTCACTCTCCACTTGCAAAAACAGGGCAATTAAAATTAAAGAATTCCTGTGCTCTCATTCGTTCTTCCTGCAAACATATTGATTGTTTTCTACAAACAACAAGCAGAACTGATTGCATGTAGTCATTATTCTGAATCCAAGGAATTAAGAACTGCACATACCTTTCCAAACTAGAATATGTACGGTCATTTATCAAAAGCAGCAGTTCCTAACCACAGCGATGTTTCTTAGAAGTTATTTGAGGGAAATAGCAAGCCCCTAAAAGCAGCAGAGTGTTTAGCAGCAGAGAGGAATCACTGCAGGTTACACATAATGATTTGTATAAAAATGACACATTTCAAAGCAATGAAGGGCTGGTTTTACATGCAAGATCAAATGGAGCCCACATAAATCAAAATGACAGCCTCAAAGTCTTGCGAAAAATAATAATAATTAAATTCAAAAATATTCCAATTCTTTCTTTTTTAACTGCAAGGAAATGAAGCAGTGACACTGCAAAATCAGCTAAACCTTTCCAGATTCCTCCACTTTGTTATTGGTTTTGAAAGGTGGTAATAGTGAATAAATGTAAATAAATAAATAAAAAAGTCTAGCAAACCTACTGCACAGATTACCTGCTGTGATACAGATCGATAAATACAAAAGCCTTTCACAGATACACTTATTTCAAATACAAATCAATTTGTCATGTTTGATTTACAGTTCACAGGCTCACTTTAAAATGACACCTGCGCTAACCTGCCCATTCATTCTAGCAGGCTCGGGCCCCTGGCACGGGGCGACACTCCCCTTGGCTCCATACCCTACAAATGCCCAACAAGCCTGGCATTCTGCAGCTCTGCCTGGGGACTGGCCACACGAACCCAGGCACATCAGGCAGGTATGACGGAAGTTAATGCCCCTAATTCCACCAGGATTTTTCCTCATCTACATCGCAGATGCCCGAAAGGCATACTCGGCAAAGCACTATCCCTCCGACCCATCCAATACATCCCTCAAGACCTCTGCCAGTGCCCGTCCTCCCGCACCGACCATTTTCTCTAGAAACATGTGGCAAAGGCAGAATATTTTCTCTAGCATATTTCTGAACTGACATACAAGAATATATACCCCAATATCTGTAGCAGGCTGTTCACCTGATTACCACCTACCTCTCACTGAATCTACATAATGAAACCGGAGGACGTACCTCTGCTGTAAGAGCACGTTTCTAGAGAAGCTGGGTGTAATTCTGCTGCAGTGCAGAGATGTTTTAACCTGATAACCTGAGAGATGCACAAGCCCACAGTGACGCTTTCCACAGTCTTGAGTGGGTTCTCTGCTCCATCCTCATACATTGCAGCTGATGCACAAAGCGCCCCAGTCGAGGCAATACATGGTCTTGGTGGCACGAACACGCCCTTGAAGAACCCTGACTGCTTTGGCTTTGGTGTCCTCTTGAGAGTACGTCTGGTTGCACCTTCCCACCCTATTTTGCAGCACAACAACATTCAAAGGTTCAACTTGCAGAGTCAAAACAGAAAGAACAAGAGCAAGAGGCCTGAAGTCAATTCTAACGACAGCATTTATGAGTAACTATGGCAATTATTTCCTCAATCATATCAAATTCCTGGTTAAAAGCATGTGATGCACTTTGCTGCCACACACAAATGAGGATTATTTTAACCTTTCTGCTCTGCGCTTCTGGCTGTCATAATTAGCCTCACTATTCACCTCCCACTGCCCTCCTCAAGTCATATGAAAGTATACTACAGAATACCATTTCCATTTGCACTTCTATTCTGGTTCAAATCTTTCACAATGAAAAGCACTAACTCTGCTTCTCCTCTCACCTTTAATTGCCAAACACTCAAGAAAATCAGCAAAAGGTGGCCCTGCCTCCACTTTTCCGTGTTAGTTTGGAATTTTCAAATGAGTATTTCAGAGCACATCCATTGGTTAGCCATAGTGTGGCAGTCTAAACTACGTGGTTAGCAAATTTGACTGCCCAAGGTTGCCAGAGATATAGCTCAGGATTTCTGCAGCAGGGTTAGAGGGGGGGAAAAAAACAAAAAAACCCCGACTCTTTTTTTGCCTTTTTGGGTTTTGGCGGTTTTTAAGGAAAACCTTAAATACATCTTTGCACAGTCCTACTCTAGGGCAAAAAAAGAATAGCTGTAGATGGTTAACAGAAACCAAAGAGAAATAGAAAGACTCCAGACTAAGCATCTTTGCCTATATTTACTGTTCAAAGTTCTGGCCAGTGAGGATATTTTGGGCTTTTTATTTCACATACATGACAGTTTTGTTTTCAGAACAGGGCATGGCACCACTACAGGGATCCAATTCCGTTTTGTACTGAGCCATCAAGCATCAGAAATAAAACCAGTTGATCAATTAAAACAAAAACATGCCAACACATCTTTTAGAAATTCACATATCAGTCATTTCTTCATGAGATGGACACCAAAGACAAGTGGCAGACCCCACTGAGATCATGTGCAGAAGCCTGGTGACTTCAGCAAGCCCAATGTCGTCTTTACAGGCTTTCAGCAAACAGGAAAAACTTGTTAGAAGTGCAACATACTGTTCTCCACTCCTATCCTTCCCATAAAACCAATCCAGTTTTCAAGGATGTGACAATTTTTAATAAAAAGTTACTCAGCACGGGGCACTCTCTGCCTCCCTGCGCCCTGGGTGGCTGCAGCAGAAGCAAGATTGTACACCACAAGTCGTCATGGCACTGCTGATGAATTAAGAGTTGCTCGGACTGCCTCAGCTGCAAGCAAGCATGCGGGGCTCTGCTCTACCACCACACCAGCTGGGGCTGCCCCAGGCATCCTCACCACAGTGCAACACCGGGCAGGTTCAGCTCAGTTCTGCTGTGCATCAGTTGCACAGCTGCCCAGGCACCAGAGCTGGCTGTGCGTCTGCGAGCAGGGACACACCGGGTTCCTCTCAGCACTGCCTTTGTCAAAGCCAGACCTCCGTTAACAGGAGATGGAGAACTGGCAGCTGACTGAAACAAAACAAAGCAAAACAAAAAAAAAATATTCCTTCCTTGTGTTTTAAGTTGGTTGCATCAAGGATGAATTTAGCCCAAAGTCAACATTTGTTTAAACACCTTGTCCTGCTGAGAACATTCATAAACCCATGGGGTTTTGTGCCAAGGAAACACCCTGCACAACACAGCAGCTTACGTCTATCGTTAATGTTTAAACACACGTGGCCAAAACAAAGATTATGAAGCCCACTCTATTCTTCACCCTGGTGTTCACAAAAAACAGTCACAGCTAGAGGGCAAAAGCCCAGCATTAGCTTGTAATAAGGATTAGAACTCCTACCTATCTCTATGCTGCTGTTCAAAGGAAAACACCAGCAAAAAGAGCAGTTTTCATGCACAGCTTGGAGCTTGGGTCTGAGGGACAACAGTGCTCACAAGGAAAATTTAGCAGGATGCTGTTTTGCTAGGATGCAACACAGAAACGCGGTTTACCTGCCGTTAACACAGCCTTCTGCCACTGCAAAACATTTTCATTTTAAAGCCTACTAAAAAGCCTAAGGATTGTCGCACCACTAGGCCAAAAGCCATACTGCACCAAGCAGCAACGCAGGGGTCAGCATTCTGCAAGGACAGAAAACCAGAATTCATTTCTACTGATCCCATCTTTCTTTCAAACAGATCCCAGCCACCACAGCAGAGCCACTGGAAGGGCAGGTGCTGCTGGCCTGGCTGTGCGCACCTTGTGCCACGGGGCAGCCATGTCACACCCCCGCCGAGTCCATCACAGCTCACAGACCGGCACACAACGCCGGCGGAGCAGAGCCTGTGGCAGCAGGCAGGATTTGCGGGCTTTCTTTACTGCATCGAAGTCCCTCTTGCATGTTTTGACCACACTACGCTCCACAAGCAGCAGCTGGGCTGTTCTGGCCAAGAAAGGCCACCTGCTTTTCACCACTGCCACAGCACTGCCCGTCCTGTCCTCCACACTGGCGCCAGCACCATCCCCGAGGGCTATCACCAGGGGCAAGGCTGTGGGACCCAGGCCGGGCACCCTGGGGTGCTGGGCAGCACAAGGGCAACCGCTCTGCTCTGGGACTCGGATGCAACTGATGCGCAACCAACACCTGGGCACAGAAACGTGGGTTTTCATCTAAGCATATAAAAAAGCTCCGATAAAGCTTTCAGCTGCAGGGAGGGCCAGCACATGCACAAGGCCCCAAAGCAGGGCCTGCATGAAGGCTCATCGAGCCCTGCACACCCTGCTCACCCCGCACGGCCCTGCACACCCTGCACACCCTGCACACCCCGCACGCCCAGCCCGGGCCAGCTGCCGCCGCCGCGGTAGCACAAAGCAGCCTGCCCGCTTTCTGCCGCCCGGCCCCGCTCCGGCGCGTAGGCCACGCCGGTTCACTCTCCCACTGACAGGATTTACGGTTTCCCACGCGGCCGCCGCGCCAGAAAGGCCGCTGAAGAGAGAGCGGGGCAGAGCCGGAGCTTAAGGCGGCAGCCAGAGCCGGGCGGGGGGCCCGGAGCGAGCGCAGCCCGCGGCCCGGCCCCGCCGCCGCCGTGAGGCGCTCCTGCCCGGCCGGTAGCGCCCGCGGAGGCGGGGCCGGCCCCGTTACCTTGCGGAGGTAGGTGGCCACCACCTGCTCGAAAGGGTACCGGTACACGCGGTGCACCTCCACCGTCACCCCCATGGCCGGTCCAGCCCGGGCAGGCCCCGCTCCTGGCCGCCCCGCCCCGCGGACCCGCCGCCGGCCTGTCCCGCCCCGCCACCATCTTGTGTGCGCCCGGCGGGGCCGGGGGCCGGCGGGGCTTCGGGCCGGGCCCGCACCGTTGGGCTCCGCAGGGTCGCCACAGCTCGTGGGATCATTTAGGCTGGAAAAGACCTTCAAGATGAAGCCCAGCCACACACCCAGGGCTGAGGTGGGAAGGAAGGGAGCGCTCCTGCTGCCCCGCCGGCCCCCACCCCGCTCCTGCGGCCTTGGTGCCTCACAGCCGGCCTGGGCCTGCCTGCAGGCCATGGCGATGGCCCGGGGCAGCGGTGGCCCTGGGCAAGTTTGTTCTCGACGCTGGTTTCAGAGCCGGAGGGTACAAGGGCAGCGCTGCCTGGGCAGCCGGCGGGGGCTGTGGCTGGGGTCGCGCCTCAGGCCTCGGCCCTGCCTGAGCCACAGCCCCAGCCCCACAGGGACAAAACCAGCAAGGCAGTAAAAGTAACCCATAGCCTCGACACGATGCTTTAGGAAAGCTCAAACCTTTATTTCACATGAAATGAGAGAGCATCTATTGGGCAAATCGAGTCAGTGTATTAGCAAAAATAAAATGAGCACATTTGAAGCGGGGGGAGCAAATCCAGGTGGTGCTGCCGGGACCGTGTCGCTCGCAGCACGGCCCTGACGCTGTACGTGGACAAGTGGTGCGGCCCCCAGCCCGCTGGGCCAGCGGGACACCGGGCTACACCAGGGAAAGCACGGCTGGCTGCCAGCATCGCCACAGGGACGTGTCGGGATCGATGGGGATAGCTGACACAGCCAGGAGGAGCAATGGTGGTTGAGAAACACCGTAATTACCAAAGAACAATAAATACTGATTTTATAAATGGGTATTTGCGTCTAGTTTAATTGTAAACAGTAAACTATCAGGCAACAATTTTGCCTGGCAGCTTTTTTCTTATCTTAAGCCAGCAAACTTTTAAACAAGCCAAACGAACTATGAGATCAAACAGGTCAAATTTGGGGGAAGAGATCCGCTTGACAACAATTTTTCATTTGTGAGGTCTCACCTGCCCTCAATGAATACCTCAGGGACTACATTTTTCTTGTATTGAGATCCTGATAGGATGAATGCAGCCAGCCAAGTATCTGCTCTGCATTTACGCACATTTTCTGAAAAATAAACCCTCAGTACCCACTGAACAATTTCAGTAGGAGACATGGAAGTCTAAGACTTAAAACAGCATTATTTCTAATCATTTAAGTTTTGTAGAGAAATCTTATAACTTACCATAGGAAAATAAACTTGGCCATTAATTACCCTGTGTAAGCTTGCAACCTCAGCATGAAGTACATGTGAGCAGTCTCTTAACTCATCAGAGTCTCAGAGGCAATACGCAAGTTAAGGCTGCATTAACATTACTTATGAATATAAAATGAAACAAGTTAATACTTTGGGGGAAAAAATACCATTTCCCTGTTTGCCTTAATTCCTTGAAGCCTCTGTGTTCTCTGCCACCAGTGGCAGCAAAGTATCCCATATCATTGCTCCACCTCAACTAATTAGAGTTTACCTTCTGCAGATTACAAAATGGGATTAATATTAAGCAGCAGAAGTCCTGCTCACCACCAGCCTGATCCTGAAAAGTGCTGAGCATCGTACAGGGGAATTTTGGTTCAGCAGTTCCTCATAAGTAAGCTGAAAACTTAATAACCACTATCTATAACAATAAATTATTGTTCATTTTTTTTATAGCTCCAGGTTCAGAAAGGGTTTTTAATTTTCCCCATAAATCAGACCTCAAAGGAGTCATTGTATCTGCTAAAGCAGATATAAGAATCGGCAAAATCTTCAGGAAAAGCTTGTGACACTGCAGGGCAAGTACAGAGTTAACTGCAAAACCCAGTGTAATTTTAAAACATTCAGCAAATGAAAACCTAGGGGAGGCACTGCTCTGCTGTTGTCATTACAAACACACTTTACACCCTGACACATTACTGACGTGCCCAGACTGCACATACTTCTGCTTTTAATGATGTTACTGGAGTGCCTGGTGGGTCGGGACCTGGCTGTGCCGGGCACCAAACACCTAACTGACGGGTAGTGCCAGCAAATTCAGGCTGGGTTCCAGATGCCGGAGACATTTACAGAGGTGCTTAATTTCCAAACGCTGATAATTTCCTCTGCTGTCAGGGGATATGCTCACCATGCAGACACTGGGATCTGACCCAATTTGAGTTAGGTGTATGTAGCAGGCAAGAGGGACAGTCAGTAGCAGAGGTGTGGTGGTGAGATATGTATCATGTGCCTTTCCCTTGTCATTATAGTGAGACTACTTGAAGGTTAAATAATCCAAAGTTTTTAACACAACATTGCTGTGGTGCCAGTCCTGTTCAGGCAGCGCAGATCTGGCAGGGCTGCAGGCCTCTCTCATTGCAAGCTGGACATCGGAGAGCCCTGTAGGACTCTCTGAATCTGTTTGCCAGCATTGAAAACTTGCTTCCATGGCACAGTGAGCAAGGAGCAGAGCCTGACCCTTTACACTGGGAACAACCATGTTCAGCATCTCCTTCCTGAAAGAGACAGACCACGAAAAGAAATCTGTTACTGGATATCAGACACCAAAGTCAGCAGCCTACCTGAAAGAGGGAAATCCTGTCTTCTGGTCTTTTAAGTAATTGTTGCTCCTGACATGCCACTCTGACAATAACATTCAGTTCTGTACAGCAAGATATTCAAGAAAAAGGCCCCTGTATATCTGGGGACAATCTGTGGATACTTCTAGAAGATGAGAAGTTAATGTGACCGCACGTATGACACAATACTTGCAAATTCATCTTTCTCCTCCTGCAAGCTCCACCCATATTCCTGTCATTTCTTAACACATCCATCTTCTCAGCTTTGTATCCTCAGTTTTGAGTTTCATTTCTTCAAGCATTTCTCCTCACCCTCTCCCCCCCCCACATCCCTCATCACAGACACACACAGCTTCTTTCAAGCTGTCCCTAGTGCCTGCAGCTCTTCCCCCAGGGTGCCAGGCAGCCTCTTTCAAATCTCATCTTAAAATTCACTGCTTCCACAGAGCCCAGAAATTATTAAATATCTGCATCAGAAGAACGTAGTAGCATGGCATAGGTTTGTCCCTTTGATGTCAGGTTCAGAGTCCTGCATCATTCCTCTGCAGCAGTTCTACTTTACATGGCACTACAGAACGAGGTTTTAACTAAGGTATAGGCAGCTGGTGCCAGATATGCTTCATGTTGGCGCCTGCTTATAAGTTTCATAGTCCAAATTAATTGCCTTCTCAGAAGAATAACCTTACTGTAACTTGGTCATCTTTAAATGAATATTCTTAATACCAGTGTATACAAAGCCCAGAAGTATTCTAAAAAAAAATAATAAAATTATAGTTTTAGGACCTTCAGGCTCTACTTTTGTTCCCAAACTTCAAGGAGAATGGAAGTACATTGCTGAGTTCTTTCAAGGTTAACAGATTTCTCTGGAATGTTGCCTTACAGGAGCTGTTGTCCTTCCCCAAAGCATGCTGCTCCAGTGAGGGTGACTGGAGGAAGACAGTTACCATTTGGAGGTCCTTTCTGACATATATTCCCCCAAAAGTCAGAAGTGATTTTTCAATGACTTGGGTATCTTCCAATAGATGGGATGAACCTTGGCCTCTACATTAAAGCTCTCTTTCTGAAAATCAAGTTTATTTCAAAACTGACAAAGGCCAAAATGCCTACTTAGTTTCTCATGACTGTTTCAGTTTTCATGGGGTGTTTGTGCAGGTGAGCCGTAAGCAAGGCTGCTGGTTGCAGACAGACTGAGGCAACCTGCACTCAGCACAGGTTGGTCTCAGATCGGCAAAACTGTAATGCTTCGCATTTGCCCTGCACGACAGCATTATGTTTTGTGGGATTAAATTATGGTCAGACTAATTGGGATTCTGACCAACAAAGACTAACCCATGAGAAAACAAGTGGAAGGCACAATCTTACTTCAGCTGATATTAGAGTTTTAGCCTCCAGCAGTCTCAACCACAGAGCAGCTGTGTTTAGCTTTGTCAGGCTGGAGAGACTCCGGCCTGATCTTATTCCACTGGGAGATGGTGATGAAGGATGGACCTAAGCCAAGCTGCATGAACGTCAGTGATCTCCAGGGGAAGTGGGAGATATGAACATCTGGAAACACAGCAGCTGTCCCCAGAGCACAAACTGCAGTGCAGCATTGATTGGTTATCTCCCGAGTGGAAAGAGGAAAAAAGTGATGCTTTAAACCCAATTTTAGTTAAGTGCCAGATACAGATGGGCCTTGCGTGGGAATACTCAGTGACCCGACTAGGGCTGTAAGACCCAAAAGCCTTAGGCGAAAAAAAACACTTCCCATTTTCTCTTACCTGCACATATTGGTTGCAGGCAAAATTTTTGTCAATGTCTTTTCTATGTCCACCACCAAATCTTTCTTTCCTTTCCCGGTATATGAAGGTCCAGTCATTTATTCCCTCAGTCTGGATGAGTCTTCTCATGAGCTCTCTCTGGTCCATTGGTGCACGGATGATTTTCAGGTTATTAGTGTAGATTATGATCTTGCCAAAATCTATAATTGGGGAAGCCTGTAGAAAGATTGTATCAGTGTCTCGCCTGTATAAATACACTCTGTGAACACGGACGATCCCTGGGTGTTTAGAAGATCCCCTCCACCCGATGATCTGCTCAGCTGGCTCTGCAGCACAGGCCAGCTCCCTGCCACCACCCAATGCACCAAGCAGAATGGTGGTGGAAACCCAGCCCTAATGGGCTATGGGATCAGATCAAAACATTGGGTCAAGTCTTAGTAGCCTCACTTTAATGTTATGTTCTGCATGGGGAAAGCTTTGTGGGATGTAAATTCTCATTCCAACCCATATACAAGGGAAAAAAAATAAAAAAAAAATTCTAAGACCAGTGGTGTTGGCATATATGGAGAAGCAACCTCCTCACTGGGGACTAACCTACATTTCTATGAAAGCCAAGTAGTTGGAGTGGGAGCATAGAGAGGGGTTTTCATGTTTTTAGCCCGAAGTAGAAATTCCCCATGATGGTGACCTATTCTTCAGCCTACCAAAGCGTTTTTCAGATTTAAAAGAAAGCTTTCCTTGTAATTTATTAATGCTGGCAAAAAGGTCAGATGATTAAAAAAACCCTCATTATCTAATGCTGAATTGTGTTCCTAACAATGAGGAACCAGTCTAAATAACCATCTGTAGACACACTTGAATTTGTATTCTTTTCTAATGTTTTTAAAGCTAAACTTGGTATGGTCAAACCGTTCTCTGAAAGCAGCATTTTGCTTACCTGGTCCCCTTTTCCCTTTGCACTAGGTATCCTTTGGCAGTTACCATAGCCTGTTGTTTTACACACTCTTCATATTTCACTCCGTTTTAAGTATCTGTGTCAAGAAGCCATGCAAAGGGAGATGTTCTCCTGGGAAAATACCCTACCAGAGTCACATATGGTGACATGAGGTGGCTGATGGCTCTCTGGGCACTTGGGCACCTGCTTCTCTATGGGGAGGAGTGTGGTGGGGGAGGCAGGCAAGCACAAACCCTTACCATTAGCAGAAGACTTTAAAAGCCTCATATTTGTTACAGACATGGTGTCTCCACATACCAAACGCATGTTGATATAAAACAAAACCAGTACTGGATAGCATGATTACTCGAAGTATTTATGGTTAGGGAAACTAGGGAAGAGAGATGAGCACTACCCAAGAATGCAGAACAAATTAATGGTGTGGATAAGATCACATTAGTGCTCTGCCTTTAGGCAGGAGAGCTTCACCGTGGTTTGATATTTTCGGTTAAACTAGATGTCCAGTGTATCAACTAAATATGTTCTAATATCAGGCATCTGGGTTTCCTGTGTGCAACTGTGATCAGCACCAAGAACTAACAGACTTTTAATGTACTCAAATCAAGGCCATAAAAAGCATTTTAAACTTTTTTAAGCACTTCAGGCTCTTTAGTCATGCAAGTGCCAGAGTGACATTCCTTATTTACCCAAAGACCACAACGGATGATGACACAACTTTCTTTATATCACAGCAGTTGGTGTACTTGAGTGACCTCATGCTTCCCTCTGGGGATGCACTCAATTCTTGGCCTTCCTGCAAGCAACTGGGGCACCACCAGCAGGCACGCACCGTGGGGGGCGGGGGGTAAGGCAGATGGGGGGCAAACAGATGCAGGGGAGGGGGGAACAGACCACAGGCTGACTTGTTTGCTGGCACTAGCTGCTCGCCATGCAGCCTGAACTGGAGCTGAATGAGCTGTCTCCCAGGCAAAGGCCAGGTACTGATTCAGCAAACCGGCTTGCCTTACACCGTTCTTCCTTTTTATCATCATTTCTTGGAGCAGACTCGCATCAGGTTTTAGAAATCTACTGATTATATCATTACAATGTACTCTATTTAGTTTGCGTATCAGTGTGACGTGGCTGTTATCAATAGTGCTGATACGCCATCACTGTTACATGAATTGCTTAGTTGGTGCAGCTAGATTTGATAAAACCAAATAGCAGTAAAAAGATACATAAATCTAATTTGACAGGGTAAGAAAATGAACATAATCCCTGTGCATTCATCAGTTTAACATCTATTACACATGTACTGGCTTTTTAGTAGGACTAAAGAGACACTTCTGTATCAATGACATTAATTATATGTTAACAAAATATCCAGCGAAACTAAGCCAGGAGTTTAAAAGTAGCCAAAGGGAAATTCTGACTTGCCAGAGGATGGGGACGCCTAGCTCGGAAGCTCACTGGTACGCTGCCAGTGGCACTAACCTTTTTGCCAGCTGAAGTCATGCAACTTTGATGTGTTAAATGTAACTGGTTAAGATATTACCCACCTTACATTTGACTGCTTTAGGTGCATTAGGATTACTATGTATAGATATTGATATATATAGCAGTGTTATATCTTACTCTACAAAAGGGACAGATGCGAATCAACCCAGTGAGAAGACAGAGCACAGCTAGCTAGCAGATGTTGTTCACTTGCTGACTGCACTGCTGCAAAACCCGCAGATCCTGCCATTTGAAGAGTAAACAGAACACAGAATTTGTGGGATAGAGGCTGAAGATTTACAAGATTTAAAATCCTGGACTGACAAAACTGAGTTTTATCTGAACAAGGTTCCAATTTGAGACTCCTGTTACCGTATTACTGTAACAGTTGTTTAGTCCCAAGTTGGTTTCCAAACAGTTTGACAGCCCTGGGCTGACATTACGTACCTTGCAAAGGCTGTCGCTTGACTGGTAGTCGCTGAGGAGAGGCGAGTTACTGGTGAGACTGTATTTCTTATCCTCTTTGAATATGCTGATCCGCTGGGCAGTCATCTTGGCTGTCGAGTAAACCCTGCTTTCTGGCATTTCCCCAGCCCCACAGAAGTGGTCCCCTGGCTCGAAGCTGTGGCGCAGAAAGCGCCGAGTGCGCTCTTTGGCTGGGGGCTCGAGTGCCTGCCCATCTTCATAGACTTGTTTTAACACTCGACCACTGTAAGCTGATGATATTTTGAACCTCACTTTGCGGGGCCTTCCTTCATGCCGCTGATTGAGTTTCTTCTGGTGCTCATCCATTATTAGGATTTCAAGCTGCAGGTCCTGGAGATCAACAGCAAGAGCTTTGGGTCCAAAAGAAAACTCTCCCCAGCTTCCCCGAGCCACACAATGTATAATTCAAGGTTTCTAGTAGTTCCTCTCATCTTACAGCAAAACTGACACCACTGTATTAAATATTGATCGATATTCACAAAGAGAAAATATCGATGGTAGCGAAATATGAGGCAGGTTAGTGAATAGTGGACAGGCTGGCTTACCACAAGAGGAAAGGAGTTAACTTGGGGAGGACAGAATTAAATGAGAAACTCTGCCCATGTTCTGAAACCATGGAGATGTTTCTGCTATGTGATGTGATAAGAACTACCCCAAATACACCATCCCAGCAGCTCTTCACAATTTTCTGACAAGGTGAGAAGTTAAAAAGACAGGTTCACAGAAAAAGCAATCCAGCTTCACAAATAGCAAATGTGAATAATTCCTCTTCCATTCTTGCACCAAAGCCCTGAGAGTACAAAGCTCCATTTCATTTTAATCCAAATGTGTTCCTCTACAGGTTGCTGGAGATCTAATTAAGATTTTCTCTCTCTTTAGCTTTCAATCCCTATTTGTAATTCTTCCTGCCTTTCAGGGCCTTTTGACCATTCTAGGTTTGCTTTTCATTTTTAAGACCGTCACCTACCGAGAGCCACCAGAGGCCCAGCCCTCTGCTGATGTGCAGTCCCGTGCAGGCGCCCGGGGAGCACGGAAGTGCAGCCGTTCCGATTCCAGTAGGCAAAGCAGCGGTTTGCAGAGGCGCTGAGCACAAGGGGCTGGGCGCCCGGTTACCCTGGGGAAGGGCCGTCTGCCTTCGGCAGGTCTCTGCGTGGCGCTGGTTACAGCCAGCCTCGCTCGGCCGCTGGCTGAGGGGCTTGAGTTCCTCAACACGCACACAAACCGCCGTCCTGACGGCAGTCACCCAAGTTACCGTCCCTTGACAGCCGCCGTTAGAGATGCGAAACTGATACCTTACCGGCGTGTGCTTCGTGACTGGCAGAGCGGGGCTCGCTCCCTGCACCATCCCCTGCTGCGCGCTTAGGGCTTGGCTTTCCTTTCGACAGAAAAAATGAAGAGTGTGTTTAGTGCAAAATGCACCAACAGGGTAACTGCTGTCTGGGTTTTAAACATCTCCTGACACCCACTTGTACCAAGTACGCGCAACAGGAGCAAAAGGCTTTCAGGTGCCAAGATTTCAGTAAATTTCCGCTATTAAATGCAGTTTCATTGAGTGGGAACTTCAGCTTTCTGCCTACATCCTGCCAAGGCTATGTTCTTTTAATTCAAAACCAGCGCTTTTGAAGATTAATATTCTCAATAGATTAATTTATTATGTTTACTAAAAGTTTGTTCATTAAATACTGGGAGAACAGTTTAGAAGGCTGTATGTTAATAATACACAATATAGACCTTCCAACCAACCAGCCAGCCTTCAGGTGCCAAAAAGCAGTTTCTGTTGTGACAGACGTTGATTTTGCAGGTTCCTTGGGCTGCTGGAAGCCTCACCGTAAGTACACGTAAAAGATGTATATTCCACCAAGAGAACATGCACGAACATGCCTGGGTAAACATACAGCCACAGATACGCCCTTTTCATTTCCAAAACACTATTATAATGTTCATGTCAGTCTCCTGTCCTATCTCAAACAGGAGGATCTCGCGTTACGTGAAAACTCTGATTTGCATGAATCAGACTCGGCTCATACTGCATTTTCTTGAGAAGCTCGATCCATCCTTTTCTCTTCTAACTCCTGTGTGAATCAGACCTCAGCGTTACTGCTTCTTCAAAGGTACACCAGCGATCTTAATTTGACACAAATCATATTTTGTAAGATGCCTTAATTAGAGTTCATTTTCTTTTGATTAAGGGAACAATCAAACAGGAAATGAAGTTCAAAGCAGCAATGAGAGAACACAGCGCGAGCACCACTGCCGCCATCCGCACTTGTGAGACAAGCAAAGCAACAGCCCATCCCAACCCATCCTTACAGTTACTTACGGCTGCTGTCAAAACACAGCAATCTACCTCGGCCTTGTAATTTTCACGTTAGAACCACCCATCCTCTGCAGCACTATCAGCTGGACGTACTGTTTTCGTGAATAGCTCGGGGCTGCGCTCAGGGGATACCCAGCCTTCTGCAGAAGTGCGGAGTCCTGCAGCCACACGCTCCCCGTGTAAGCCCACGGTCAGCACACAGAGGCTGCTTGCCAGGCTTTGCTGCAGAGGGATTCCTCACTCAGCTATGTACGCACTTCTTTTTATGTCCCTGTACAGATAAATCTTGCAAAAAAAAAGATTTCTGAACAGCCTTTCTGCATTTGTTAGCTGTTCTGAACAACTTGGCTCAACCTTTCCACATTAAACATCCCAAACAGGGACTTTCCAGATGGTGTTTTATGGGGCCATCTCCAAGGCCGTACCTGCCGCGTGCCGGCATGCTGGGGGCAGGCAGCACAGCTGTGAGAGCTGGGTATCGGCAGGTGAAGGGTGGATGGATGGATGGTCTACGAGCAGCTTGACACTGCCTGCTACAGCCCTGCCAGCCTGGCAGCATTCATGCTGTTCTCGTGTGTCAGCGTGGGTTTATTTCCCACAGCTAGCACAAATCTTACTAAAAATACAACAATGATCATTTTGCATTCAACAGTGAAATAATTAAGGTTTATGATCTAGATCATCACCGCACAGTGCTTTACCTCAGACTCTGTTCCACTGTATTTTAATGACATCTGTCTTTCAAACACGGGCCCTCTCTTCGCTGTCCTCCCCATCTCAGGAAATACGAAGTGATTGTTGGAAGCATGCTGGAGGCTCTGCAGAACAAAGAGAGACAGCCCTTGCCCTAAGGAGTGTAACATGTTGGGTTAGATCTATTGCAACAAAGTAGGGTATGTACAAAAAAGGACAGAAAGAAAAGCTATTGTGAACTGGACTGTAAGGCTTTGAAGGCATGTTTCTACCTGCAAGTTTTGCTGAAAAATGTTTTGTTGTGTTTCACTCCCTTGGAGCAAGTACTACAGTCCTCCTCAGGAAAGCACAGGGCAGGCAGTGCATCGGGATGGGGAAGAACATTATGGTTTCAGCTGCGGCAAAGCCCAACACTTCAGTCCTACCCCACTGCTCACATAATTCTGAGCATGCACAGCATCATAAAGTCAGATCTCTGGGTGACTGCTAGAGAGGAGAAAAAAAGGGGGCCTGAGCCAGCATTAGGGGCTACAGAGAAGAGCTAGAGGTCATGGATAAGGCAGTAGGTCAGATACGAAGGAAGCAAAGGAGCAAGGCAAATGCTTGGAAGCAAGGACACAAGCATTAAATTTGCCTCAGTGTGGGAGTAGCAAGCAGAAAGGTTCAGATCAGCAGGTCAAGAAGATAATTTTAGCTTATAATTTCAAGGAATTGGAGCAGGCTCTGTGTGTGCTGAGAAGGCCAACAAGTAAAAGCAGGAGCAAAAAGATGTTGCATAAAGTCACAAATAAAGCTGCTTGCTGCTGCCCTAAGGAAAATGTACATTTTGGATACGTGTTAGGAAAAACTCACCAGCATTAGACACATCTTGTACGCAGGAAGAAAAAGAAGGGAAGGAGTCAGTATTTGCAAGACTTAATGGCAAGAAAGACAGCGGCATTGCCACCATAAATGTGGTGGTGTGCATGAGGAACTGCGAGGCACGCCGTGTGAACCGTAACTGACTTAGTAAAAGGAGGAAACTTTTTTTCCCCTGTTCTTCTGGGTTTCCCTGCAGCAGGGGACAGCCTGTCCCTCACAAGAGAGGAGCATAGCTGGACACCTCCAGCACAGGCAGGGCTCGCACCAGCCCATCTCTTCTAGGGCGAGTTACTGAACCCCTGAATACAGGGGTCTGCACTACACCGGGCTCGCCCAGCCTGTGTGCTGCCACGGCGGCGAGACTGCACCATCCCCTTCGTGAGCTAATGAGGCGGCCGGGAGCATCCTCACATCTTGGCCGCTGCTGCTTTGTCTGAAAGGCTGCTACAGATGCTAGTTTGTTGCACAGTTAGAAATATTCTAGCTTCTAGCCTAAATTTATTCACAGCCAATTGGTACTCATTTATGCTTGTGGCAATACTGTCCTTTAGTTTAATACCTCTTCTCTGTTGATATTTTTTACCTCCTGATGAATTTAGAGAGAGAGCAGTCATATCCCCTCTGAGCCTTTAGCCTGCTGGGCTTAGCAAGCCCGTTAGCTGATGGCTCAGGCATTGAGACAAGTCGCTGTGAAAGCAGAAAAACAAACAAGGTGAGGAGTGTCAGGGGGGTTGTCCAAGCCAGAGACGGTTTTTGGCTCTTTGGCGGTTATTCACACATTTGCCCTTTGGTCCAATTTTCAGGCTCCCTTCTGCCACGCTCCATTTTCCTCTGAGTTGCAGAATCACCATCAGGGTGTTTCAGAGGCATTTCTGTGCCCTGAGAACAGGTCAGCCGGCTGGGGGGTCTGTGCTGTCCCTGCCCCAGAGGCACCCCCTCCTCTCCTGCCACCCTGGATGCATGGATGTGCACAGCGAGGCTGGATGTGCTGCTCGCCACAGCCACACTGCCCACGGGGAGCGTGCTGCTGCCGGTGGGAGGGTTCACAGCACGGTGCCAGCAAGCTGAGGACATTTCCCAACACGCTGCGTGACAATCAAAAAAAGCAGGGCTTGGGATTCCCAGAAGGGTGTTTGCAGGCAGCACGGTCACCGCTCCACCTGGCCTAACAGCCTGTGCTTAGATTTCGTCATTCATTACAAAACGAGGGGTTTCCATGTATTGTTGAATGGACTGAGTGCAGCTTCCTGATAATAGCATCTGCTCTGTAGGACTCGCTCACTGAACCTGCCAGCCAGGAGGATTTGCCACCCAGCAGGCAGATCGGCTACAATAAACCCCTCATATTTCTGATCTCATAAAATAAAGAAAAAAAAAGTTAATTCCCTTCTAAACCAACTTGCTGCCAGCACAGACTGATGTTTGTACACCAGCCACACTCCCTCACTGCTGGGGCCAGCCTGCAGAGGACCAGACGTGACAGGATGGGTGACCAGGCTGACAGCACCCGGACCAGACACAGGGAGCGGTGACTTGGTCCGCACATGGAACAAGACGTTTTGCCCACTGGTGCAGGACGGCCCAGGCAGTTATGCCGGTTACAGGCACCTTGCACCATGTATAGTGCCACAGCAGGTGCTTGATGAAGGGAGTGGCTGAGACCAGACTAATTCACTCACCAGCCTGAGGAAGACATCCACGAGGCTGTTGCCTGGACACAGCACTTGTTTCTTCACCTGCAGAAAAAGCTTCCCAGTACAGTGTGTAGGATTAGACTGGGACCTGGAGTAAACATGCGTTGCATTTGTCTGGTGCATAGTCTCAAAGCTCTCAAACTAGGGGTCTTCACTGTTGCTGACTCCCCTTACTTCACCCAAGTCTGTCAAACACCCTCCTGTATTTTTAGCTGAAGAAGTGGTGAAACACAAGCTTCCTCCAGCCAGGCTTCCATTCCAGTAAATGGGAGCATGCCATTGATGTAAAGAATCACATTTTACCACCCCTCTTTCCATTAAGTACTACCAAAACACATGGATCTGTACTGAAGAAAGTTACAGTAATTAAGCAAAGCACAGCAATTCTGAGGAAAGGTGGCAAAAAAGACAGGGCCAGACCAGTCCTTATATATGTAGCGAAAAGAACTCTCCCTTTTGGCGTGCCTTAAATGTGTTTCAGAAAAAGTCCTATGTTCCCATGTAAGAGAAACAAGGCGATAGTGCCTGTCGAGCAGTGAGATCACCATCTTTTCATTTCAAGCACTGAACTTCTTTCCAGTGCTCACACTGGATCACCACCTGGATCAGACAAGGTCTGCACTTTAAAGAATTGCCCAAAGCCCTCCTTAAACCCAGGTTTTTCCCTCCAGGTCAGTTGATAGAAGACTTGCCATCACTGCAAGCAGCAACACAGCACCCCAGGCTGGGGTTTTTTTGTCCTCACATGGTCCCCAGCAGCAGAGCCTATCAGTTTGGTATGGCCACCTCAACGCTGGGGACATGAGGGTGACATAGTGCAAATACGTTGCAGAAGAACACAAGTGGAGATGCAGAACATGGACATGAGACCTGGAGGAGATATGAGATCTGGAAGACTATAACCTTATCCCTCTGCTTACCTGAAGTATCAGGAGATATTGGCATCTGCAGCTACAAGTATATTTTAGCAAATAGAAGTATTCTGCAAATTACTGCTCTGTATTTTCCTATTCAGCAGCATCAAGAAAGTCTCAGCTGAGATTTTATACTGTTTTATACTGGGAGCCTTACAAACCAGTCTACATGAGAAAAGACAGGCAAAGGTCTTCTTCTAGATATCTTCCATTTATCTCTGCAAGCAGCTCATAATATTTGTAATCTTCTATCTGACATTAAAGATTGTATCATTTTTTAAATCAACAATTTTAAAGTCTGAATAATTTTCTAAATATGAGTTGCCCCAGCCAGATCTGACTGAAGAGGGAGGTCACAGGGTGCTCAGAGCTAGCTATACAGCGTTCATTATTAGATTTAGGATCACCAGGGTGGAAGTGACCTCAAGAGGTATCTAATCCAGCCTCCTGCTCAAAGCAATCTGTTCACTAGTCTCTGTTCCTACAGATATGCATAGCGGTGAATTTGTTTAAGAGTATTAGCAGAAAACAGGCACAAAAGAGCAACACAGAGCAACTGAAATGGGTGGTGCCAGTGAAACTAATTAGCCTAACAACACAATTTCAAAATCATGGAAATAATTGCGAGATTTGCTCAGCCCTGGACGCAAGTGTAAGCTCCGATGTTCAGATCAGGAGGCACTGCGCGTTGTCTCCATTTGGTGGTGGTGAGCAGTCTGACCTGCACTGCACGTGGCCGAAATCCACACTCATCTGCATCTTCTGCCAAAGATGTACGTTACAATCCCTGAAGCATCGGGCAGGCAACTTGTTCCTGCTGTGAAATACAGGGGCAAGCATGGACCCTGCTGAAATTCCAGGGAGCTGAAGCAGGGGTTTCCCTAAGGCAGGGTACACCCCCGGCTCCCACAGCCAAGGGACCCATGCTGCTGCGGAGGGTTGGTGGGTGCAGCCCCAGCACTCCCACTGCCCTCTGGGCTGGGGCTGCTCAGTGCCAGTCTGCTCCCCCAAAGGTGTTCGTTCACTTGCTGATGAGCATGTGCATCAACTGGCAATCGGTTGCTGCCCTGACCACGGGGCTCTCAGCTCACTTTTCTTTCTCATCCTGCATCCAAACTTCTTGTTACAGAGGGCTGAAATCACAGGTCAATACAACCACATAGGCTAAAGGACTGGGACACGGCAGAAATGAAGCTATTGGTATTATGGTAATAACTAGCAGGCTTATGTGCATAGCAGCTAAAGCAAGCCCAATTTCATATGCATTTAGCTCGCGGTTGGATTCTCTGATGTCTGTTAATATGCAAACATCTTCTCTTGTTTGGAGCACCTTTACCATCTCCTGTGGTGAGCTGTGAGCATCTAATTAGATTTGAAATAAGGTGTGAAGTCATGTTGCATCGTCTCCCTTCATGAGGGGGTTAACAGGGTTTCCTTCTTTCGTGCTCAGCCTCCTGTTTTCACAAAAGTCACAGGATACTTAAAATTCCAGATGCCTTTACTCTCTGCTGAACTGGATTCACAAGTTACGAGGATGCATAGACAGAACTACACATGCTCATCTTCACACACACCGCGAGTTCGTAAGACTCCATTTTTCTAGGAATCCAAGCCAAGGTCTCCTGCTGCTGGCTTGCCTCGTGCAAGGCAGGGCCGGCCGTGCATTCCTGGAGGCTGAGCTCAGTGGGAGTGGAGGACGCCCAGCACTTCCAGGAGCGTGCAGGCTCCCCGATGAAAGCCAGCTTACGTAGCACCCACCTTAGCCTTAGAGACTCTTACATGCGCAGGTAAGAGTCCCAAGTAAGCATAAAAATCTTGAAGTCACAAAGAAACAAAAACCAGGAAAAAGCGCTTCAAAGAGGGAAATTCCCAAGGGTTGAGTTTTACCTACAGAGGCAAACATCCCCTGGCTCCTGCCGAGGGGAGCAGCCCAGCCTGGGACGGGAGCGCAGAACAGCACGCGTGCTCTGGGTAGAGCACAGAGCAGCAAAGACCACCGTTGTGCAACAGCAGCATGGCACCGCAAACACCCTCAGAAACGCTCTGACTGCGGCTGTGGAGAGGAGCCGTGGGAGAGGAATGGGCACTGCTCCCATAAACACCACCTCACAGCAGAGGCAGGCGCGTGAGGAACACAGGTCTGTCCCGTGGCTGAGCGACAGCTCCCAGGCAGCTGCAGACGCAGAAACTGGCCTGCCAGCATGGAGTAACCCTACACAATGACTCCAACCCCACCGGGCCTTTCCACTGCACTCATCTTCAGCAGGCTCACAGGCAGCCTGGGTCCTGCTCTCCAGACCTCCTTCCCCAAGGAGCACTGCTCTGCAAGTAGTTGGAGACACAAACTCAAACTGCCAGCCCTCAAATCACCACGCGACAAAACAAAGCAGCAGCAGCAAACAGCTCATCCAGTTGCTCCTTAACTCAATAAAGCAGAGGTACATCTGCAGCAGCCCACCAAATACTTTCTCCCTCCCATAGCACAACCACCCCCCACCTGAGGGGTCCTCAGGAGCAGCATTTGTAACCCGGTTGGCTTCACCAGCTGGGCTCCAGGCCCTGCTCTGGGCTGCAGCACTCACTGTTGGCCAGAAGCACCTGGGAGCACTAAAAGGTGATGCATGGGCAAGCAGTGTTGTTATTTGCATCTGTGTTTAATTAGGTAACTGAAGCCTGATATTTTCTGTGGTCAACCTATGTGAAGAACAGCTGGGAAGTGCTCAAAGCAACTTGCAAAGGCCTGTTAAGTGGTGCTCGGCTCTAGTGCCACTTGGAAACACTTATTTCTTCTTGTCTTAAAAAATGGAAAATTGCATCCCTGCAGATCCAGCCCTTGTTGGGCAAATCCCAGTGCAGCAGGATTTAGTGCTTGTGTTCTTTGGTTCTTCACTGCACTGTAGGGAAAAAGGATGAATGTACCATTAAGCAGAGACAAAGCCGCCGCAGGAGCGCGGAGCAGAGGCTGCCAGCAGCAACTCTTCATCCCTGCCTCGGGTGCCGGGGCACTGCCTGCTGCAGCGGCCACAGCCGCTCAGGCAGCTTAGGTCCAAACTGGGGTTACCTGAGCAGGGCTGCCCATGCCCTTCCCTCGCCAGGAGGAAGCTCCAGCACCAGGCCTGGCAGCAGATGGCACCCAGGGCACCTGCCCTTGGGACGGGGGGGGGGCTGCCCTGTCGCCTGCAGCGGCACCCACTCGGGAGCCGGTGCCTGAGCTCAGACCTCGCAGGTGCTCACTTTGGAGGTGCCAAAGCCTGTTCTGGGGCTGCCCCAAAATCTCATAAGCTTGGTGTCAGCTTTAATCACCTCTGTTCCCCTCTTGGCCTGGCGCTGCAGCCCTTGGTGGCAATCAGGTGGCAGCAGGAGGAAGAGGAGGAGGAGGTGGTCTGGGTGACCTCCCCAGGCACCGGGTGGATGGCGTCCATCCACTCACGGCTGCTCACCCGGCTCCACCACCAGCTACTTCTAGTGATATTTCAACAAACACATAACAATCTGTGTTAAGGAAAACTAGTGAATAAATTTCATTTAAAAATACTTCTCTATTTCTGGAAAGGCACTGCACTGCTCCAGCTACTTCAGAATTGGCTGAAGCCTTCACATTACCCAACAGCAAGACTGCACAAGGCTTTTATGGGCAAAATACAGCATTAAACTCTCCATGAGATTAATAAACAGCTCTCTGAACCACTCTTCTTACATAAGGGTAGATATCTTCTCAGTGTTTGGCTTCTATCCACCATCTCAGGCACAGCTCATGAAGGGGAAGAAGGTGAAAGAAAGACTTGATATCCAGCTGCTGGTGGGTTTGCCCCCGCTGTCTGTCCCTCCAGAGGATGAGGAGCTGGGTGCTGGAAGCAGAGAGATGGTGGCGGCTGGCTGCCTGCCCTACCAGGACGTAGCAGAGGGGACCAAGGGCTGGTTTGAGAGATGGAAAATTTTAGGAAGGCTTTTGCTCTGCTGGCTGCAGGTCCCTGTGCTGTGCACATCCCTGCAGATTCACACTGGCCTAATTATGTCTTCACACAAACGCAATGTATTTACTAAATGTGCAGGCTTCTCTAAATTAGCATTAGCCCATGTGTACAAAACCCACCGCTGCAGCTGTGCATCGCTGCTTGCCGCAGCCAAAGGTGTGCTGTCAGCCGGGGAGCTGAGTGGCACAGCGAGCCGCCCCACGCCGCGCTGGGGGACCGCTCCGCGTCCCACTGCTCGGGGTCCGGAGGCACGGGCAGGTCCTGCCATTCACCCCCCTGCAGTGGCAACACCGGGTGTTATGTTTGTGGGTGGGTAGGAGGACAAGCTGTTAGCTTCAGATCTATAATTTGTAGCAGCTTGTAAGAGGCACCCCCTCTCCCTGCCCTCCAGGAGCTAAAAACAGCCTGAAAGATCCCTCTTCCCAAGAGGAGGAGGCATGTGCCATCCACTCGCGAGATGCGGAGTAGCAGAGGCTTTTTATAACTCCCAGGAAGGGCACAGGGAGCGCTGCCATGGCCGTGCCCTCTCCAGGCATGCACAGTCCCCTTCTGCGGCAGCGCTGCAGCGTTCAGCCAGCACAGCTCGGCGCCCCTGTGGCGCTGGCGGGGGGCACGGGGTCCCTGACACCCACAGGGTTGGCTGCTCGGCCACGGGGCTGTGTGGTGGGATGAAGGACGGGGCGAGGAGGACGGTCCAGAGCAGATGAGGAGCGGGGTAACAGGGAGAAGCTCCTCTCACTTGCTCACATTATTCCCCATTGTTATGTCGAGTAGGGAGCCCAGAGGGACACAGAAACAAGAGCCGCCTGCCACTGCTGCCATGGGGGCTTCCCAGGAGCCCACCGCCAGAGCCGCGTGGGATGTCGGTGCTGCCGCAGAGCCGCCCTGCCCAGCCTGCACACTGGCAGCCAGCCTGGAGAACGCGGCGTCCTGGAGGTGCGATAGTCCCACCAGCACGACTCCCTAGGGCGAGTGGAGACACAGATGCGCCGACATCTCCATCATTTCAGCCAGAAGACGGAAGGTCGCAGAGCTCTGTGAGAGTCATCCTTCTGGTGGGTCAAAGAAAACCTGTTTGGTTGGACAGAGCAGACGCTTAAAAATGGCTTTGGCTGTACAGACCAACTGTTTGCTTTGCAACAGCAGGGTTTTCACAATCCATTTCCCCATATTCTGTTGCCCTTCAATGTAGAAACTGTATGATACATGTGAAATGAGTGGAGTTTCCCATTTCTTGTAACAGTGATTTATCTTCTGGTAACTCTGCCCAGGCAGCCATAGGAAGGGTGATGAAATCAGTTCTCATATTGTAAGGATGCATCCCAGTACGTCAGGCCATGAGTGAGGCAGAGCTGATCACAGAGACTGTTTGATGTAAGCTCCCTTCTCCACTCTGCCACTGATTGCTTTTATGACCCTGAAGAGTCACCCCACCTCTGGTTTTCCCCCTCTTTAAATGGAAGTAATTATATCCAACTTCATGGAGTTATTTGTGATCTAAAGGTATTAAATGCAAAGCTTCTCTATATGTCAGTCTCATAACCACCAGAACTGGCAATAGCCAACAATATTAAAACATGAAATTCAAAGCCGGTAAAAGGCAATACTTTTTCACTGGTCTCATTATGCATTGGATGCTCACAGCATGCTGGTCAAAGAGAAAGGAGGAGCTGCACACACTCAGGTAAACACAGGAATCTGTCCAATTTTTCTCCCAGAAAAAACAAGCGGAGAAAGGTTTGGAGCAAGGTGGTGGGAGAGACTGTGGCTCTCACAAGGCACTTGCCGTGACAGCGTGGAGAAAACAAACCTCACACTTCTCGCCATGGCACATCTCGCCAAACCTCAAGAGTCAGCAGCAAAAAATACTGCCGTAAACCCTCCGTGCTCTCAGGAGTGACAGGGCTGGCTTCCGATCACGCGTTGTGTGCTGATAACAGCGAGCCTTCTCCTCGGAGGAGCGCACGGACGAGCTGCTGCAAGGCTGGGCACACTCAGCCTGTCCCTGGCATTGACGTGACCTGGGTGCACAGAAGCGCTCACTGGACAGCCCGGCTCCTGCAGGACAATGGCGACAAAGTGTGTTTGCTATCTGGGACCTGTCTGAGTTTTCTCCGAGTCCACTCTGGAGGCTGGGGGGAAGCCAAAGATGCAGCTCTCTGGCGAGACACAGATGCGCAGCCACTCAGCACCAAAGCAAAGACGGGCACGTCAGAGCAGAACAACTACTTCTGTTCTCAATGTTGTTTCTCCATTTCCAGCTTCATGATAAACCACCTTGATTACAAGACTCTCACAATACGTATTTCAGCAGTTTCATCCCTGTGGCACTGGTAAGCCGAGGAGGGCTCCTGCAGCCAAGCGTGGCCAGGACGGCCGTGCCCGAGCAGGGGCTCTCTGCAGCGACAGTGCTGCCGGCTGCCCGAGGAGCAGCGTCCTCCAGAGCAGGCACCCCGCTGCATCCAGCCTGGAGTTAATTACAACATCAGCATCAAACAGCGACTTTTTAAATGAAAGGGAAGGACCAGCAGCTTTCTAGCTCTGCCTTTACTTTTTAACCCCAATTACGAGACGCATTGTAAGGGAGAGGCGGAGGCAGACAATAAACTTCAATGGGATGGTCTGAGTGTTAAGTGGAGAACCAGGAAAGCCTCACATCGTGATCCCAAATTGGACATTGATATGCTGTGTGGCCTCATCTCCTGTTTTTCTCCATGTAAGGTGGGGGTGATGCTTAGCCCGAGGGGCGTTCCACAGATGAATTAGCATTTGGGAAGCGCTTTGAAGATTTAAAGTGTTATATAAATGCTAGGTGTTAGCATCGTCAACTTTTATATTGCAGCAGAATGCAGAGACTGCAATCAAGATCAGAGCCTCACTTCGCTGCACCAGGCAATTTAGAAACTCCTGGTTGGAAAAAGCCCCTGTCCCTGCCGCGGTGACCCGCAGCCTGCTTGCTCCAGGGGGGGGGATGGAATCGCTCCCAGCTTCAGGGGGAAAGGCTGCCCCGAGCTGTGGCACCTGGTGGCATTCTCAAGCGATGGGCAGCACGGCATGCTTCCCACAGCTGCACGTTTCACTGAGGGGCAAGACCCGGCCCTGCAGGGAGCCCAGAGAGTAACTGCTGCCTTGGCCTGGCCACCCTGCAGGCACAGTGCTCTCCGGGCCCCCAGACCCCCCCGGACCCCTCGAGTACGCTCAGCACCGCTGGATCCCCTGGGCTGAGCCCTCCCGAGGTGCCAGGTGTGCGAGCAGCAGCTCCTGATTTCCCTTGGGAATTCGCCAGGAACTGTGTGCTGCAAAATGCACACGCTGCTCCCCAGCAGTTTCAGTCCCGCCTGTTGTTTTGGTAGCACAACTAAAGCAGGCTGGCCTTTAAAGTTTAGGAAAAATTGAAGAAGTACTCACAAAACACATTTGATCAGAGATTAGCATTAACTGGCGTGCACAAAACTAGCCGGTCAACTTCATTTCCACCACTTGCCCACTGCAAGATAATTCATGATTCTGTTTCCTTTCTAATCAGATGATTAACATGAGTGTTAATCACAGAGCACAAATATGGAAGAATATGTAAAGAAGAAAAACAACCTTCAAAACCTTTGTTTTCAATATAGTTTATGTCACGCATTGCATTTAAAAACGCCAGTAGGTAAGATGATGTTATTTGCAACATTCATTAAAAAGTGTGCACTCAGTCAGCCAAGCACAAATCAACATATGACAGACTACAAAGAAATACCAAAGTAAAAGGAAACTCGAGATGAAACAGAGTGAGGTCACTGGTTTCTTGCATTATCCTGAAGATGTTTGTCAACATTTTAATTTAGCCAAATAGCCACTATTTTTTTTTAAAAAAAGAGAGAGGAAAAAAACCCTTTGTTTTGACAAAATCATGATCTGGGGGAGGAACTTCTGAAAAATCACATTACCTATTTCCACTCTGTACTTCTGAATGAGTCCTCCAGAGAAAAGGGAAGGGACGTATGTGCAATCTGGTAGTGTTATCTGTGAGAGGATCAAGGAGAAACCATTCCTTCGGATTTAACTCTTCTCCTTTAATATCTGTTGTACTTGTAGGTTGTAAACACACAACTGAGATATGGCAGGGATTGTAAGGAAAACTATCTTGGATCTTCACTACATCTGCTGCTCTCATTAGGCAATCCGTCAGTATGTGTGAGCAAGGCAGACCTGGAGATAGGAATTCAGCTGATAAAGCGAATGCAAATCACAGATGCCATGAAATGTCCCCTGGCAGTGCCTCACTGGGGTGGGAAGGCGCAAAGCCCGCACTGCTGCTGCTGGGTCCCGCTGCAGCGCGTGAGCACGCGTCCCGTGGGAAGCCACAGCAGGAGCTGGATGCACTTGGCACCTCGTTGTGGCCACCTCACCCCAGCGCAGAACCCATTGCCCCAGCAGCCCGGGAGCGGGAACAGCCAGGAGCTGCTGGAGCCCGCCGTGATGGCACTGAAAGTCACAGGGGCAGTCAGCTAACAAGCGCGTGCTTTTCGGCTCTTCCCTCTGGCCGCACAGAGCGGCTGCTGTTGGGACGAGCATCCACAGGGATGAGCGGCTGGAGAGGCTGCTCCCTGTGCCGAGGGAGTGAAAGCCGAGGCCGGGTCAGGTCTGGCACACGTGGCTGCCCCAGCAGCCGGCCAGCGGCGGGCACAGGGCGTCCCCCTGCGCTGCGGGGCCGCACGGCTGCCGCAAGTCCAGACTTGAATCGCGACGTGGTGTGCACTTCAGTCTCAACCAGCGTGCAGCACTGGGGGAGCTGAACAGGTTGAGTGACTTCAGGCTGTGGGAGGAATAATCGTCTTGGGTTGCTTCAGAGAGCTGAGGCAGCCAAACTGGGCGAGGATGGCACTGCGGAGTGCCTCGCATCTCTGCCAGGTACCTCCGGAGAGTGTTTGTGTTGGAAGGACTTTTTATAGAACTGCTGTCAAAATGGGTAGCGAGCTTAATTGGGACTGGTCTGAAAAACGAGGCGGCATGTAGGTGTGCGAGGGATGCATGCAGCAAGCGGCTGCTTTCAGCCGGAGCCCAGTGTAAACAGGTCCAGTCTGATGTTTATCGCGGACTCTTATCTCCTGAGCTGGTAAATTTTTTACTGTTGTGTCAGTTACGATCCGCAGACCAGGAAGCGTTAAAGACAACTTTGTGTACTGCCTGCGTAAGGCTGAGCATCCCAGCCGGCGGTGGGGAGCCAGCTCGCCCCATCTGAGCTGCGGGATCTGTCTGCCCAGCGAGCAGGACCCGGGGCTCCTGCCGCTGGTGCCAGCCCAAACGCCGTCCCCTCGCGCGTACTGAGTCACGAGTGACTCACTTCAAACTTGGACGTGAGCGCAAAGTATACATTTGCAAATTGGCTGGTGAGGCACTGCTTTGCAATGTAGGTGGGATGTATTACATACTCCAGCAGTTAAGTTCTGCTCTTTTTTCCCTCCTCCCTCTCCCTCCGTGCAGGATAGCTGTCTCAGCCCAGGATTTTGGTGCGGTTCTTGCAAGCGCAGGAAGGCATCTCAGCCTGCTCTGGTGGATGCGGCATGTGGATGGCTCTGCTCGTGACGGAGCTCTGCACTGAAGATGGATGATTTAGCGCTCCTTGACCTGTTGGAGTGTCCTGTGTGCTTTGAAAAGCTCGATGCCACAGCGAAGGTGCTACCTTGCCAGCACACTTTCTGCAAGCCCTGTCTGCAGAGGATCCTGAAAACCCAGAAGGAGCTCAGGTGCCCCGAGTGCAGGACCCTCGTCCTTTGCAGCATCGAGCAGCTGCCCTCCAACCTGCTCCTCATTCGCCTCCTGGATGGAGTCAGGTGTGGACAAAACGTTACCAGGTTTGGCTCGATCCAGAGGTCAGGGGTCCTGTCCTCCCCTGCCTCCATCAGGAGAGTCCCCAGGGGGTTGCAACTTCATCAGCACCGGCTGCTGACCAATCCCAGGATCCACATGGAAGGGGTAAGGAGGGTCCACGTTCTTTACTCTGTCTGTGAGCATAGAAAGCTTTCTACCTGTGTGCCAAGAACTATGAAACTTTCCTGTTAGCAGTATTGCAGAAATGTTTGAAGTAAGAGAGATCATTTTGTTTGCAAATCTGGCTGCTATTTCCTTGTGTATTTGACTATTTAAAGTTCATCACAACAGTAATTGCACGCTCAGGTTGAGACAAAACCAGCTTGCCCTTCTCCTTACAAAAACTTCACAGCAGCTGCTTTCCCCAGGAGTTTCCAGGTGTTTTCTGACTTTTGGGGGGCATTTCAGGTGCTTTGACTTTCAGGCAATGTAACAATTTCTGAATGATGGCAATTAAATCAGTAATTGCAAAGCTGTAACTATTAGAGGTGGAGAAAGGTATTTCCCATCGCTGTACCTCAGTTTCCCCCACCATTGGAAAGGAAGGAGAACACCTAATGATGCTTATGTCCATGGCAAAATACTCTGAGGTTCACTAATACTAAAAATACTAAACTCAACTAACTAACTTTATGTTAGTAAACTAGGCAAGTTGTAAAATTCTAAGGTGTTTCTGTCATTTTCTTTAACAGTACAAAAGCTGTTCTTAAATAATGAGGACATGATATTAGACCTGTTAAAGGAGCTTGGCTCAGATTGAATTTGGGGCAGAGACTGACTTGTGGATCCACCTTTCCTGCATAATATTCCTGGATTTCCATTTCTCCCACCCAAACTATTCTTCTGTACAATGTCTCCACAAACCTCTTCATAATATTCAAAAGCTTTGCTTAAACGGCTGTTAAATCTCAGAGCATTTTTCACAATTGCAGAACTATAAACTCCTGGGCAGACATAGGACGGGTTTTCTCACCTGCGCTACAGGTGCACGTGTGTGGGTGTCGCGGCGGGGCTGTAGGGGACCCCCGAGGTCGTGTGGGTACGAGCTGGTATGTGTATCCCAGGGAATCTCTGCGGCGGAGATAAGGCGTCTTGGACGGATCACACATCCAACCCAGGCACCTCTCAGGTTTTCCCACTGGGAAGCGTGGCAGCATGGCCCTGGGACACACAGCTGGGTGCCTGCGCTGGGAGCCCTGCCTGGCCCGCAGCTCGCCAGGCAGGCAGGCAGGCAGGCAGGCAGGCAGGCAGGCAGGCAGGCAGGCTGCCCGTGCACGGGGCAGAGCCTGGGCCGGGTGGGCAACATGAGACGGCCTGGAAGCGGCCATCCGCTTCTCCCTTGCACCTCGGCAGCTGTGAATTACGCCTTCGCTTAAGATGAGACGTAGCGCAGTCCCCAGGCACGGAGCGATGCTGTGCTGCTGGTGCTGGGGGGTAGGGGGGGTGGGCAACAGCGCAGCCCAGCAGCCATCTCTCATCTGCAGCACCCACGAGGCGGGTGGTGGCTGGGGGACACAGCAGAGCAGGGTGAGCACGGTCCTCGGGCTGCCGTGACCGTGGGGCTTGGCAGTCTCCGCCGCGGCTGGCCCTGCTCCATGGGCATCAGCAGCAGAGCCGCGGCCAGCGAGCCCCCTCGCCGCAAACCCGCTCCCCAGGGCCGTGGCAAGGGGCTGCACGGCACAAACCATCGGACAGCCACAGCTTTCAGCCACTGCCATTACGGGCGGCACCTCAGCCGAAAATGAGGTTTGTAGGTTTTCCAACCCGCCTCCCCGAGCTGCAGATAAAGAAGCACAAATACGCTCGTCTGTTTTCCTTCTCTCTCACCTGTTTCACATTTCTTTTACTAGTTCTCAGGTCAGGCAGGGACTTGTGCTGATATTACATAATGGCAACATCCATCAGTCTGCAACTCCCCAAACCCTTTTAAGACCAAATTCCTGGGCATCGGCAGAGCTAGGGGCGCCGGGTGAAGGGGCTGGGGCCCTCTGATTCCCTGTGCCTCTGTGGCAAAGGGGTATAAAAGCATGTGACACTGAAAAGCTTTTAGACTTAATTAGTTAATTAATTATAAAACACTTCGGAATCCTCAGCTGCAAGGTGAAGAACGTAGCATATTAGTCACGTTTTGGTGGTTATAACTACACGCAGACAGGACTAGGCGTTACTTTAGGTGCTCCAGTGGGATATTCAGGCACGCGGAGCCTCCCCTGAGCCGGTCCCCGGTGACCGCAGCGCTCCACGTAGCAAGGCCTCATCCGCAAGTGCCTGTGCGGTGCAAAGCGACAAGGCAGTCCCAGGGATGACTTGTGGTCTCCCTGCACTGTGGAATGCCAGAGCTCCATGGAGGGTGTTCGTCTGAAGTAATCTGGGTGAGCAGAGGCCTCCAAACCATTCAAATGGCAGAGCAGAGGCTTTTTTGTCAAGAATCACAGTGAGAACAGCTATCGTGCAATTCTGCTCTGCCACAGTTAACCGCACCGCAGCTGCCTTCCTGGGTACGCTTAAATGCAGTATGCATTTGCAACTGCAGTGGAAGGTCGTGTGCTCTCCAAAGAAAGACTGCCCCGATCTGCATAGTCGGCTAATTACTGCTAATACTATGCACCACTCGGTGCTACAAAGCAAATAAAATTAACGAGCGCCATGCTGCGCTGCAGCCAGAGATGCCATCAAAAGCAGGATACAGGATGTGTTTTGTTTTCACCAAAGAAACCATTCTATAAATAAGCTTCCTTTACTCCATGGAGCTGAGAAATTCACAACTTTGGGCAAAGTTTCTTTCCTCAGCAGAGATGTTTCCTTGCCAGCTTTTTGCTCTTCATCCTCACGAGCATCCATGAAGACAAAAAAGTAAAATAAATCCCCTCATCACCAAGCAAGCCAAGAACTTGTTCCATTCCGAGAGGGAAGTGCCAGAAGGCCCCAGCAGGGCTCTGAATTAGCGGTAATGCAATGCTCATTTTTCAGTCAGGAATTTCACACAGCCAGTCCTTAAAAAGCAGGGAGTAGTCTAGTTACAGCCCATCCCAAACTATTTTTTATTTGCTAGCATATAAATCCCTTTTGAATCCGCACACAGTGTGCATCGATGCACGGGCTGTGCTTCACGGGGACCCCACGGGCCCCCAGCAGCCGCCGTGGGAGCAGCCGCTCGGGCAGCGCGGTGCTGAGACCACTGGCACTGCCCGGCAGCAGCTCCCGGGATGTCTGGCCAGGTTTTAAGATCTTTTAACATCTATGCAGAGGACAAGACTTCGGATTTTCAGGATCTCCACATAATAAACTGTCTGGAATTTAAGAATAAAAGGATTTGCTAGGAGGTGAATGCCTAACTAATCTACGCTGAAGCCTTTGAACTCTTCGGAACCGCCCCTGGCACGTACCAGATGTGGTTACATCTTGTGCTGAAGCATCCTTATTTGGCCTCAACCCCGATGTAAGCTAAACACGGCTTTGCTGCTGGTGAGAGAACAGAAAGATTGTGTGTGCTGAGGTATACACAAAACTCCCGTACTTCTCTGATGAGTAGCAGACCTAAACCATACCCTGCACATGGCAAAAATCCATCCAGGCCACTAAACAGCTACTTGGATGATGAACTTTGTCATGCAATAAATACAGGGCAGTGAGCCAGAGGAGAAAAATCCCGAGTATGACATCTTGCCTTTGGAAAACACAGACCACACAAATTTAACTGTGACTTCGACTATTTTCTCTTTGCATGAACTCAGTGCTGTAACACCCCCCTCCAGCATTTCATGGGAGATAGACAGATAACACCTCTATTGGGATAAAAATACACCGCACTCCAACATCACCACCTTCACACGGACGTCTATACATAGTGCCTCTGTCTTGGTATTTTCTTCTCCTCCAGAAACATCTCCAACTCCTTTCCAAATTTGACAGACAGGACTCGAATTGCTGGATCTTTTTGAAACCTTACTCAAAGCAACCTTCACGTTTGCACCCAGCAGAGGCAAACGTGTTTCCTGACCCACTCGCTGTGCAAACCACCTGACTCCCCAAAAGCCCCAGTAGTTCCTGTGCAGTCACAGCAATGGCCTCGTGACACATGTCACATCACCTCGGGCTGGACAAGCACTACACAGGCGTTAGAAACCCAGGAGCTCTACACAGGCACATTGCCTCTGACTTAGGAGGTGTCACCAGCTGCTTTTCTGCTGGAGAGGGGCAGCATCCTCTCACCCAGCAGTGCTGTGGGTTCTGGCTGCTTGTGCCACAGGGTCCCTTGGCTGGAAATAGAGCCACTTTATTTGGCAAAAAAAATCCTGTGTGGCCTTACAGCCTTCTGGGAGAAAGGGCTTGCCCCAGTTCTCCTCCACAGCCACATCCCATCAGGGTTTGTCTCGTTCTAAAGAAATGCTGAGTGCGGCTCAAGGAGCTGTGCACCTTGCGCAGGATACTGTCGTATGCCTTTTTTGTCCTTTGCCTGTAGTTTTAGCACTTTTATCTATGCAAAGTGAGAGTGAAGTCACCTTGATACAAATTGCCTGAGAATACACGCCCCAAAAGCTGTGTGTGCAACAACAACAGATTTGGGAGCGCAGAGGCAGGAAGCTTCGCAGTAGCTGCAAGCACTGCTGCAGCCACGAGGACGAGTCGGTGTTACACCAGGAGACTGAGCCGTTCATTTCTGTCGGAGAGGGACGTGGGGCAGAGCCACAGCCTCGGGGTCAGGGGATGAGGGTTAAGTCAGGTTCCCTACAGAAAGCTTAAAAAGAAAATACCATTTTGATGGGACAAAGGATGAAACACCCGGCTGCACTGTAAATGCGCGGTGGCACTGTTGCAGTCCAGGCAGGACAGGGTGGTGTGACAGGCGGCTCTGCACTGGCCGGGGGTGGGTGCGTGGTCGTCTTAACACTGTTCAGGTCCATTTCACTTACCGGCACACAGCCCTCTGTGCTTTCGAAGGATGAGCAAGGCGGGACACGGGGCCTCTCCCAGGCGATACCGCAGAGCCGGGAAAGCCAAAGGACCTCCACGAGGTCCAGTTTCCCTGGTTTTACAAAATTAGGTACCGAGCTGCAAACACATAAAAGTGTTTTAATTTGTTACCAAGGCAATGAGTCAGGCTCAGATGGCAAGTCAGGAATAGAACAGCAGGGTTTCTCAGCGTGTGTGTTCACCTGCTAAGTATCGTGGTCAGGGAGGAGGCTGAAAGTCTGAGAGTCCTCCTCTTCTCGCAGTTTCCCCGTTGGTGGCTGGCCACCGTCCCTGGGTCCACAAAGTTGGTCATTGGCCCCAGTTTGTAATTTTCCACTCTGGAGGGGAGAGGAGGAGGCACGTTCGCGTGCAGCTCTGCCGGTGCGCCGAGGCTGGAGATATAAGATGTCCTGAGAGAGGCGAGACCGGACCCTGGCAGGGAGAAAAGCCATTTACTGCTGCCGTCCAAACCTGCCTGGCTCTCCCTTCACTGTGGCACTACTTCACTGTAGGAAAACGGCGGTGCTGGCACTTAACGCTGGACTTTGTTCTGCTGCTACTAATTTTCAGGTATTCAAATTCCATTTAGCATCAGGAGCCCACGGGGAAGGCACTGGGCAAGTGAACAAAGAACTATGACCTTTTTTTTTTTTTTTTTAAGAAAACCTTTTCCCTTGGAGCTTGTAGGTGGACATTTGCTCTTACCCTGATTTGGGGAACCTCCATTTTTTTGATGTCGGCACAGGGGACGAAGTTTAGGATCTTGTTTGTAAGAGACAGGTGCGGTCCTTGGCCATCCAACCCATTTAAGGGGGTTTCCTTGGGGCCATGAACAACTGATGGGCCCAGAATTTCTCACTGGCTTTGCAGGGAGGAAAGAGCAAGCCTCGCCTGCTGGGAAACTGCACTGGCGTGCAGCGTGTGTAGCTGGGCTACGGAGTCGGTCAGTCTCCCAAGGAGATGGAAGTAAGGAAGGGGAGAGCAGCTCCCTCACCCAGCCCCATGTCTGGGCAAGACGAGGATGCCCAAGGCCAGACAGACAGCCCAGGCCCAGCTAGTGGCCATCACTTCATGACAGCCATTGATTTACCATCAAAATGGCTGCTAAGTGGAGGTGGCAGGCTAACGGAGAGAGGTACCATCACTAGTAAAGGACTTCCTTGAAATACTATGAAAAGCCAGTCCTGGGCTGTTGGGCAGTCGGAAGGCGCAGGGCACCGGCAGGGCTGCGGGCAGCGGCGGCAGCGCTGCCAGGCCGGGGGGAGCAGTGGTGGCTGCATGCACCCGTCCCCAGTGCAGGCAGGGCACCGCGCTGGCAGGGACAGGGCGCAGCAGCAGCAGGAGGGAGCGGGATGCAGGTTTCCTCCCTGCACAGTAAACAGCCACTTCTGAGAACTGTGGTGCTGAGGCAGAGCATCATGACTGGGCATGCCAAGGGCTGACACAGTTTGTTTTCTGCGCGGCTTAAAACCATGACACACAACTCAACCACTGCCCGAGATTGCTGACTGCAGCAGAGACAAAAACATCTGATAGCAGCAATGAGTGGAAGAGGTGCGAAAAGGTTTCGTGCAGACACTGCAGCTCAAACGCTGGTCCCCAGCATCACCCAGCCATGCCCTGAGCCGGGCTGCCCTCCCCCCTCCCACTGAACAGCTCCTGCCTTGTGCCCTTGACACCCCTCCTGCCCACCTGAACCCCTCCTGGGGCAAAGGGCAGCCTGACCCGGCACTGTCCTCCCGTGGAGCCGTGGGGACCCACCGGCAGGCCGCCAGGCACCCCCTCGGGCTGGGCACCTGCGGCGGAGCCTCGGCCACCGCCAACGGGGCACCCGCTGGGCCTCTCCGTGACAGAAGGTACTCTGTATGCTCCTTCCCCATTTTCCGTCTCACCCCTGCAGCGCAAAGCCAGAGCTGGGACAGGCGCAGTTCAGAAGTGGCAGCAGCCCCGGCGCTGTGTCACACCAAAGGGGGTCACTTGGCCGGTGGTGGCAGGGCTCCCGCTCAGCGCCACCAGCGCCCACCACGCACAGACCTTGCAGCGCAGAAACCAGCCCCAGCACCCCCAGCAACAGGCTCCAGTAGCTCTTCTGCAGACTCCTTCGGCTGCTTTTCATCTCCTCAGTCCGTACCTCACACCCACTGACACCTGTAACTTAAGACACTGGTTTCCGCACCCGGCTACCTCCGTCCAGTTGACACCTCCAGCTTGCCCCCACGCCAGCCTCTTGGCTCAGGGTGCAGGAGGGCCACCAGCTTTAGCCATGACCAGCGCTGGCCTCGCGTCCTGGCAAACCCCAGAGGGAACGGGGCAGATCCGGTTAGCTCCAGCACCAGCGTGAGCGGGAGGGGACTGACTGTTCTCCTTGGTGCACTCAGTCAGCTTGTGCTTGGAAGATGGGAGCAATCCTCCTCAGGGGAGAAATAATGCAGAAACCACCCAACTCTCTGAATCCTCAGAATATAATTATACGAAGAGATTGAAATGACAAGTTCACTTCTGATGGTTTTGTTCTCTGTGACAAGGCTGAAGTTATTGCCTCTGCTGAAAAGCAGAAAAACAGAATTGTAATGGCAATTAATTTACATTCAGACAGCTCTTTTCATCCAACTGGATCCTAAAGAGCCCTGAAACTGCGCTAACTGAGCACACAAAGGAGACGATGTGGGGCTCGTTCATCCCATTGAAATGTGGGCAGTCAGTGGCAGGATGCTGAAGGCGGCTTGCAGAAGTTAGTAATCAAAATGGATGGCAGTTGTTGTTGATTATCTCTTTATGAAAAGCCAGCATGTCCTTTGGCATCAGAACGTAGATAATAACCAGCTCTCCATTCATGGTGTGTAAATCACTGCTCATCAGGAGCGTGGCCTGGGTTGTGCTCTCAGATCTGTCCTGGAGGTGCTCTCTGCCTCTCGGTGAGTCATTCGCGCTCCCCTGGTACTGTCCCCACAGGTAACGCAGGGACGGTACCTCCACCATCACCCCAACCCTCATCTGCACAGTCTCTTTAGATTGCCGGCTCTCCAGGGCAGGAATCTCTGCTCTGCCTGTTCGCTGCCTGGCACAGCACCAGCCTCTGGTAACGCGTACCGTGCCTGAGCATGGGGACCGCTGGCCATCTTGCCCTCACCGCCCTCCCTGCCTGCATGGCGGGGGCAGCACACAAGCTTTCCATCTCCGTCATGCATTGAATAGTCTAGATGCTTCCATGTGTGCTGTGGAACAGCCTGTTCCTGCACTGTGGGGGTCACCGCACTGAAGATGCAGGCATCTCTGTGCAGAGCTGGACGGTCACCCTGGGCCCAGTCGCGAGCAGAGATACTCGCAACATTTCTTTCGCCACACCAGTACATCTCTAGCGCTCGCTTGTGGATCTTGGGAATGAAACGTGCCCTCACCCACCACATAGCACCTCTTCACACCACACAGTTCTTACAGGGTTGGTAGGAAGAGCCTTCTCCATCCTTTGGTGTGGGGTTGGGAGGTTCTTTCGAGCACCTCGGTACAATTTAACTGTTAAGCTGTACTTGGACTCCCGCTACCAGGCGTAGAGCCAGTGCAATGGAGTTCAGAGGCTTGCGGGACCCAATTCAACGTGCTTCCCTAAAAAGCGAGTCCTGGTGAACCCTGGCTCCGACACCCCTGATGCTGCCGCCTCGTGCAGCACACCCATGTGCCAGTCCCCTCCGACTGACACCAGTCCTGCTCCAAAATAAAAACTAATCAAAACCCACCTGCGAACTGAGCCACAGTACCTAGTGGGAGAGAAATCAAACTGGAAGACATCCAGGACTGGATTTCTTTTCTTCCCGGCGCTATCCTAGAAATAAACTGTTTCTCTCAAGGAGGCTGTTGGGTGTTACAGGAATCACGTATCTGCAGGAATATCGCTGCCTCTGCACCGCACAGCTGTTGAGCTCCTTGCACAAATAACACAGTGCGGGGGTGGGAGGGGAGGGCAGAGCTCGTGCAGAGCACGGGGCTCAGCTGCCTCCCGCGCGGGCCCCGCGGGCCGTGCACCGAGGACGGACGCGTCTCCCCTCGGCGTGATCTCCATCCCCGCAGACCTTCCAGGTGACGCGGTGGGGCTGGCCTGGCTTGTCACAGCTTGTCCTGGGTCTGTTTCTGGTCAACTGGCTTCTTCCAGGGGGGACAGCGCGGCAGTGCCGCCGCTCCCAGGCATCCCGCACCTGGGCTGCACGGGGTCCGAGGGAGCGACCGCTTCCCTGCACACGGGGCAACACCCGTGAAACCCAGATCAGGATCAGGCCCTCGCTATTTACTGCGAGGACATTCAGCCGGCGGGGGAGGAGACCGCACGCTTGGGCGGCTGGCTGCCTTCGAGGGACGAGGCGCGCAAAGAGCCACTCCAGGGCATTCCCTGTGCGGAGTTATGAAAATCAGAGCTGGGAAACCACCCGGGTGCAGGTCCAAACCCGTCCGAGGCCATTCCTGATCCACCTGCCAGCAGCCTCCTCAGCCCCTGGGTCTGCCTCCCCTGCCGGAGCCAGCAGGGCTGGGGTCCCGGCTCCAGTGCTGCTCGTGGGCAGCGGTGCAGGAACAGGGGTGCCCGCAGCAGGCAGCGCTCTGGGGCACGCTCCTGCCAAAACAGCTCCTGCCGCCCTCCCTTCGGCACGCAGAAAATCAGAAGGAGGCACCCCTGGACATCAACAGCCATAAGCTATTCCAAGGATTAATTCCCCACTCATCCCAGATGTCCGTCTACACAATCGTGGACGCTGGTGAAGTCAGAGCATCTGGGAATCAGAGGGATCCACCCAGCATCGTTAGCAGAGGGATCCAGCCGGCATCGTTAGCTGTGTCTCGCTGAAGCCGTTAGCAGTGAGCCTTGCTCGGCAGTGGGTGAAGGGGTAAATGAATCCCGGGTGCAGGGAGGTTTTTGGCATCGTGCTCATGCTCAGCCCGGGGGGTATCACAGGCAGCAGCACGGTCTGCTTGTGCAGAGACAGTGTCACTACGGGGCCATGCTGCTCCTGGGGGGGGGGCGGTAAATGGAGTCACCTGGGACAAGGTTTCCAGGCATTCACAGCCTCCATCAGAAATCTCTCCGCTGCACTCCCTGGCTTTGCTTTCCTCCTTCCTTGACAATTTTTAATGTCTCTCCCTGGTCACTGCCACCCCAGCCAGCCTCACACAACTCTTTTTCTCTCTCTCTTTTTTTTTTTTTTTTTTTTTTTTAAATACCAGTGGTATGAGTGTGTGGTGTTACATTAATCCACTGCCAATAATAAGGAAGTTATAACTAGCTCATTTAAGATAATTATAGTGTGCATTTCTCCCAGCTATGAAGAGATGCTTTGAATTGCTTCCTCACACACACATGTACATATTTTTAATTTGCTTCTTTGTTTTGTACGGAGGGAGACTCAGATGCATTGGATGGCTGCCCTAGCACAGCTGATGCCAAATGCCAAAAATAGGAAAAAAAAAAAAATTCCTTTTCTCCCTTATTGGCCTCAAATCCACTAAGAATGGGGACAAGGCTTTGAGATGCATCTGCCACGGCCATCCCTGCTGGCAGCATGGCCAAGGACAGAGAAGCGCCTCGCCTAGAGACCACGCACCACATAGCACCCGAAGCGAGAGGCCGTCTCTGCTTCCACATCCCAGAGTTCACCTGCTGCATCTTCTCACCTGGGCTCTCCCAGCAGCTCTGCAGGCAGCCCCTGCGAGGGGGCAAGGGGGCTCGAGCTGCTCCGACAGACTGAAAGACCCCCGGAGGCAGGGTCATGTCTCACTTGGGCATGACAGAGGAGAACACAGAGGACGGGGGGAATCTGAAAAAAAGGAAGCAGCATTGAAAAATGTTACAACTGCCTAGAAGACCGAGAGAGGGAGAGGCGAGGCTCATTGCAGCTGTCAAAGGCACCATGGGCAGGAAAAAAAGCATTTCCTCAGCACCTAAACCCACAGGGGTTTGGGTTCACGACCATCGGCTGCCCTTGGCCCAAAGGTCTGGGCAAAGCATCCCGTGGGTCTCCGTGTGCCTGACAGCCTGAAAAGTACCAGTGGGCAGGCTGATGTACTATGGCATTCCCTTCTTCTGCTGAGCTCCCCACTGATTTTAGAGGCTTTCACATAGGAGTACATGAAAAACTCTCCTCTCTCCCTCTCTCATTTATTTAATTTAGCATTGCTACTAGAGCTGCAGTGTGGCATGGCATCACGGGCAAAGAGCCTCTTCTGTTCACCGGTGATGTTTCTTTGTCGTTGCTGCCTCTCTGCTACAGGGCAACAAATATTCTACACAACTTCTCAAGAGCCTTTAGCTGAGTTTTTCATGGAACTTCTCATAGTGTTTTCCCAAATGAATTTAAAGACAGGTGCTGAACCCTGCAGCAAGGGAGCTGCTAATATTTGCAGTGTTTGGCTGAACATTTTGCTGCCGCTACCACCCTGCTGAAATAAAATGCTGCCTCGGATTAACAAAAAGCAACTGGACATGCTAATGGGAGAAAACCCCATCCCAACAAAGCAGCTCCCTCTTCACCCCAGGACCGTGTCCTCTCCCGGCAAAGCCTCCCCCTCTGCCCTCAGCCTGGAGCGAGCTACCTCCAGGCACACCTTGTCTTTATCGCCAGCTTTAATTAGCACCCCAGTTTCTGTCATTGCAATTAGCCTACTTAAAAAAAAAGCGAAACAGATGCCTTGTAGAGGATCTTATACATCCAGGAGTGGACAGAAACCAGCCAAAGCCTGAGAAAGAAATCAGATTTGAGATACACCTACAGCTGCCTGTTCCAGCCCCGGGAGAAGCACTAAGCGATGGGCTGCCCCCCGCACCGGGCGCGTGCTGCACGGGGTTTAGCTGCTTTTCTTTGTCTTTTCTACATCTTAGGAACAATTAGAAAACAGTGACCCTGATGTACGACCTTCTGAAAACTTCAGCTGGACTACTTTGTGAAAGGCCTGCAAAGCAGGAAAGTGCCCTGTACAGTGAAAACCACATTGGTCGTTCCATGTGGATAGATAAAAGCTTGGTTTATGTCCTAAGTGAAGTTGGGAAATCAATGGGATATTTTTGGCTCAGTATCTGAACAGACAAACAACATTTTTTTAAAAAAGCAACAAAGATAGATTGGGAAAAAAAACTGACTTGGGCTTTAAAAATTACTTGAATTATTTACTATTTTTTTTTTATGAAGTGAAGACCTTGAAAACCCTTAAGTTCAAGTTAATTTCAGTTGGTTCCAAAGAAAAATGCTTTGTATTGCTATGGCTTCTTTAAATCCTTCTCCGCTTTGTTTAAATCACATTGATTTTTGCTGTTAACAGAGTATTAAAATATTAGAAAAAAATATTTTGGCAGTTACAAAGAATATATAACTATGAAAATGTCAGTCATCAAGTGCTGAAACAGTCCAGTGTGATTACAGTTTTTCCTTGTTATACAACTAGAAATGCACATCCAGTTGTGGAATCATCCAATGGTTTGGGTCGGAAGGGATGTTAAAGACCACCCAGTCCCACCCCCCTGCCACGGGCAGGGCCACCGGCCACCAGCCCTGGGTGCCCCCAGCCCA
>JAVJGJ010000061.1:64401346-64417013 GCA_035590215.1 Microhierax caerulescens | reverse complement strand
CCAGCCTGGCCTTGGGCACTGCCAGGGATGGGGCACCCACAGCTGCTCCGGGCAGCCCGTCCCAGCGCCTCCCACCCCCACGGGGCAGGGTTTCCTCCTAATATAAGTCTTCAAATCTCTTCATAACACCACTCATCCCTTTGAAACAATTCTGAGGTTCCTCACCCCGAGTATGGGGAACTGCAGAGCCCTTCCCTGGAGTACGGGGAGCTTTAGCAGGGAATAAGTGGTACAGATCAAAGGGCCACCAACATCACAATAGTTCCCGAGCAAAACATCTGTGAAGGAATACACCTGCGTTACCTTGTAAGTGTTTGAAATTACTAGCAAGCCCCAAAAGACCAACGTTCTGAGTATTTTTTGGGTGCTAAAGCAGCATGTAAGCATTAACTGTTAATCACTTAGATCCACAAAAGTTTTACAACACATTTCAATGACTGAACACAAGCGCTCTGCCCTATAAAGTGAGGGGTGAGATTATGTCGGTGGTCTGCAAGCTCCAGGAAATGGTGACAGGAAAGAAAACCAGGCTTAGAGGGAAACTTGAAAACAGAGTGGTTGTGAGACTGAAGGAGCATGGAAGTGGGATGAAAGGGTTAAAGAGGAGGTGAAGAAAGGAAGGTTGTGACCATGGTTAGAGGAAGAAACAGCCCATCCATCCAAGCAGGAGAGGTGACTTTCAGCCAGCCCTAATGTCACCAGCACGCCTATAATAGTTTTCAGTTATTTATTCCAGCCTGCCCTCCTGTTTCATCCTTTTCCTTGCTGAAGAAAGAATATTCCAGACTCAGCACCCCACTGCTTGTTCACTTTTCCCAGTTAGGAACAGGCATGCTTTTCATTTCAGAGTTTCTCTTACTTTTAATACATTTCCATAACTCGTTCCTGATGCCTTTTATGTTTTGCTTTATTTTGCTGTGCAACCATACTCTCATCATCCCGTCCATTTGCGCTCCTCTTCACAAGCCCTGTTTTCAGTTTGCATGAGTCCTGTTGGTTTTCTGGTTGCTCCTGAGGCAATCAGGAGTCTCCTCCTGCGCTCCTTGCCCTTGGCTCACACCAGAGACTCTGTCAGCTCGGTTCAGAAGGAGAACCGGCCGTCCCGTAACGCTGTATTCCCACAGCCTGCTGCTCCGCGTGTTGGAGCGTGGCCGCCAGGCCCCGTCCGCAGGAGCGTTCCCGTCCTGGCGCGGGCACGGTGCCCACGTCCCGTACGCGCTCGGGGGCCTGACGGAGAGCAGCGCTAGCCACAGGCTCACTTTGATCATTTTCTTTTTTTTCCAGCAATGTACTTTTCAGTGGTGTCACTAAGCCGAGTGCACGTCTTTACTACTAGCACAAATTGCCAGACAAAATGTGTTAATTAGAACTAAACATGAAACTAATTGCTTCCTGCTTCAAGTGCTTTGAAGTAAACACGGTACATGAAATTTTTCTCTTCTTGGTTCCTTTTTCCTATCAGGCATCAGTATTTGAGAGTGCTGGAAGATGTTATCTTCCCAAAACCTAAATGAAAAATTTGATCTTTTCCACACTTCGGGAAACTCATATCGAGTTTCTGTCTTCCACCTTCCTGACCTCCCAAAAGCGGCTGATGGGGGCGTGAGCCCTGCAGAAATCCTGCCTGAGCCCTGGGCACTGACCCAGGCAGACCTGGGGACATGGGTTTATGTCCTTCCACAGAAGAAGGCTGGAAAAGCCTGACTGGGTCACTGGTACAAATGTGCCATCTCCCACGAGGTCGGCAGGGGTTTGGTGACTATGGCTTGGAAAAACTGCAATGCAGGGTCCTGCTCAAAGGCCACAGCACTTGGCAGCCAGCAGACATCCACCCACGGGAGCTGCAGTGCCAGCAGCCCTGGGTCCCATCGCCCCCCAGCATGCTCCCCTTCATCCCCTTCATCCCCTTCACACCTGCGCAGCACAGCTCTCCTGGGATGGGACCGGCTGCCCGCGGTGCCCACACATCTCAGCCAGCGGACCACAGCTGGAGACGGGCTGGGTTTGAAGCACTTGGCCGTCGATGGAGCTCCTCTGCCAGCCGCAAAGGTTCTTCCTGCAGTTCCCACATGTGACATTACAAATCCTAAAAAGTGGGGAAGGACAATGTAGATCTGCAGAGACTGGCACAGAAGCAGCAGAAAAGCCTCTTGTCCCCAGCTGGCCCCGGCACTGGCACCTCTGCTTAAAACTGATCGAGGCTCTGGAGCTGGGGACAATCGGCTTCCCATTTTCTCAGCATGTACCTCATGCAGCTAAATGGAGGCCTGGAGCAGAGCTCAGCATGTGGTTTATTTTCACTTAAACTTTAGGGGTGCGTTGTGTGCGGAGGCACCACTGCGGTGGGGGCAGGCAGCCCCGAGGCAGAGCACAGGCTCCCACGCTGCAGAGGCACAGAGCCGTGGCTGCCTCCATGGGAGGTGCCCAGGAGACACCCGATGGGGTTTTTAAACTTAAAACTACTTTCCCATTGCAAATTCAAGGATCCCGCTCTTGGTCGAAGGAGCCCTTTGAAGCAGATGCTGCCGTGTCTTGGAAAGCAGGAAGAAACCAGAAAATGGATCTGTTCCTTATTTCCAGATTCCTATTCCAATTGCAGTGAAGGTCCCGCAATGGGAATCGGCGGAACAGTTAATCAAAATGGATCAAAGAAAATGAACCGCAACGCGAGATATTAGTGAAGCCGAGAATCTGGTACCATTCAAGGAAACAGCAATACCTGCAGCTCTAACAGCTCAGATAATGGTTTAGAATACGTACAGCTGTCTGTCTTCATGCCAGAAACAATCACTGTTTGCCTCCAGCAAAGAAGGAATCTCTCCCAGTGGCGCACTGTGCAGCGGAGCCCCGCGCATCGTCTCGGTGGCTGCTCCCAGTTGGATGTGCGGCTGGACGGCCCTCTCCCCCAGTACGGCACGGAGATGCTGCGGACTGACAGGGGCCTGCGCTGGAACGGCATCATGAAGCGACCGAGGCTCCGCAGACACACACGAGGATGTTTGTTCTTCCAACTTTTATTTCTAACTTGTCTGCAGAGACGCCGGGACGCTGGGTCCGGTGGCAGCGTGTCCGGCGAGCGCAGCACCTTCTCGCAGCATTCAAACACCGCAACAGGACAGGCCGGGGCAGGGCAGGATTCCAGGAGGAAGGGACCTGCAGCGATCACCTGGCTGAAGTGCCTGACCGCTCCAGGGCCAACCGGCATTGACGTGAGCAGCATGCGGTGCCAGCCAGCGGGCCAGAGCCTAACGCTCGCTGTTTTGCCTTCCGCACACAACTGTGGTGTTGCAAATGGCAACACACACAAGTTGCTTATTCCTTCTAGGATGCGCTTGTGCGGGATGCGGTACTCTAGTCCAACAACCGTGCTCAAGGTATCTCCACCCTGTCTTTAGCACAAGTACGTAAAGATTGAGCCTTTCAGTGTTGGCGATGTCCAGTGCACGGGACCCCCCAGACACACACCCAGAACAGCTACACTGAGCGCAGAAAACGGCGGCGTATCTGCACTTCTCCCAAGAAAAACACCCCCCAGGCTGCCCTCGAGTTGTACCGCGTGGGTTCACAGCACCGAGGCCAGGGACAGCTGCGGGTTTATTCAGCTGTCTAAATGATCTGTTGCACTGTGTATTAAATTGAGGTTTTGAGTATAGATAAGTGTCAGTAAAGCAGTTATTTTAAGTGAACTTTGTAATTTCATTTTTATGAGAGTCAAGATGGTAAAGTTCCCTCATCTCTTCTGGGTTTGGTATATCTCTTCTTTCTCATATTATACTGAAACAGCAATATTAAGAAGCCTGCCTTCCTGCATCCCAGAAATAAAATCACAGTGTTACAGCAGGGCTGTAACCATGGGAGAGCAGTAACCTGCATTCACCTTGCTCTTGCCGCGTTCTCGTAGACACGCACAGTTGGCCACCGCAGGTGACAGCCACCAGGGCAGCTGGAGGATGGCCGAGACCTCCGGTCATTCTGAAACAGAAATACTTGGGTTCATTAAAATAGACGTTGTATTAGAGGAGGCCATATAAGATCCCATGGGAAGACTAGTTTAAGGCATTAATTGTTTCTTAATATTCTTAAACAAGTTGAGCCTGCTTTTCACCTTGATAGAAATTTAGCATAAGTATTTTAGAGCTTGTCTTCATTAGAAAAACAAATCAAGAAAGGATGTGGGTAGTTAATCCCAGAAAATGCATGCTTAAGCCTTAGACCTCTAAACTTTTCCCAGTAATTACGCATGCTTTTGGGGAATTCTGTCTATGGCGAGCATTGCTGTCACAGATGAACTGCAAGGGCTGTTTCTCATCCCGCAGGTCCCAAGAGCCAAGGCCCTCTACACCTACCGAGGGCACAACCCTGGGGAGCTAAGGTTCAACAAGGGGGACATCATCATGCTGCTCCGTCAGCTGGACGAGAACTGGTATCTGGGGGAGGTCAACGGGATCAGCGGCGTTTTCCCAGCCAGTTCCGTGCAAGTCATCAAGCACCTGCCCCTGCCACCACCCCTTGGCAGAGCACTCTACAGCTTTGACCTGAGGAGCAGGGATAAGACTGAAAACAAGGACTGCCTGACGTTCCATAAGGTAAGAGCACCCCACAGCAGCTGGGCTGGGCGCTTTTCTTCTTTAAGCTGTGTGCTGTTCTTCTACTCCTCAACAACACAGGAGCTCCCTTTTGGAAATCAGTGAGGTTCCCACGCCTGCTCGGACACTGCCACCAGCAGTTAAACCCCCTAAGGACTGCCCCACGGCCTCACGGGGGTACGTGCAGGATGGGGGCATCCAGAGAGGGATGCTAGCGCCTGCTGCGAGCAGCGATTGCAGTCCCTCAGCTTCTCACCATGCTGCTGTCGCTGGTGAGGAGCAGCTGGCGGTGGCAGTCCGCTCTCTCGTGACCAAAACACTCCAGGATCGCTAGAAGACACCTACTGACATAGTAAAGAAAATTGCTGCCAGGTCTGGGGATACATCACTTATGCACCTTGAACTTACCCAGCCTAGCGGAGGCATGGATTTGCAGAGCTGAATTTTTACTGTATTTCCCTTTATTCCCCAAAGGCTACACAGTTTGCCTCTACTCTGTTAGAGGACACACTCTTTTGAGTAACTGCACCTCCCAGCAAAGTCAGCTGCCCCTGTAGTGTCAGAAGGAGGTGAGGCACGGCAGAGCAGAACAGAAAGTGCTGCCCAGAGGCATCAGTGTCCTCGCGGAGAAGTCACCTCTTTCTTCGTCCAGCCAGCAGCACAGCTGTGATGCTCTCCTCGCTCTCATGAGTGGGAGGAGGCAGGAGAGAGAGGCTGTGGTCCAGGCCAGGTTCCCCAGGGAGTCAGGCTGGGTGTGGAGCGGCTAGCAGGGGGCAAAAGAAATCAAACAGCCGAGAGCCAGCTGTGGCTTCTGACTAAGGGTAGGAACTGAAAGAGAGAAGTCCATTGAGAGCAGCAGCATCACATCAGCAGCAGCTCTATAAAATGTGGGTGCTCAACTTGCTAGTGCAGATACAGAGATGCCAGGCAGCCAGCAATCCTTCCTTTGTCATTTGGATTCACTTATTAGCAGGAGGCGCCTGCCTTGGTTTTCTGCTGTCTGCGTTCACTTGTTTTTTTTCTCTTTCACTCAATTTGCCTTTGTTTCACGGCTTACTCATTCTGTTTATTTGCGTCAGGAGGCTGTGCTCATCTCCACTCCCACAGCAAAGTTCACACATGGGGAGTTAGCGCACATCTAAAACAAACAGACAGTTCTGCAAAATGGCAAGAGCATCCTCCTGTCCCCCTGCTTTGTGGCAGTGCTCGTTGTTACCGTACGAAATGACAAAGGCTGAAGCAGTCACTTCAGCAACTCCCTTCTGCAGGAACCCCGAGGCAGTGCCGGCACCAGTGCCATGTCCTCCAGCCGGGCACCGCGCAGGGCGACTGGCCGGCCGAGGCAGGTAACTGGAGAGTGCCATCTCTCCGCAAACCACTCTAAAGAGATGGTTTGTTCCTCCAGGAGCCCTAGCAGGCAGGGGAACTTCAAAACAGGGATGCTGGAGCCTTGGGTGGGTAACACAGGAGTTGCATTTGTTCAGGGTGAAGCACAGCCAGGCTTTGGACCAACGCTCTGCTGCAGGGAGCTTCATCTAGTTTTTTAAAAACTACAGGCTGGCTGAAAAAAAACCCAACCAAACAACAAAAGAAATAAGCCCACCCCACAGCTGCCCACTCTAGCAGGAGTGCTGCACGCTGCAGCTGCCTTCGCACGCAGCTCCTCTCCCTCACCAGCTCTCCCACCAGGACGGACACCCCCACCTTTCTGCTTCACCCCACTCCGTGTGCCCTTGCCCTCCCTCAGCAGAAGGTGACAGTAATTTGGCAACAAGCACACCCAGAAAGTTGTGCAGAGATTCAAGAGCAATGCCACGCAGCAATCTCTTCTGTTCCTCGAGACAGTAGCCGGTAGAAAACACTCAGAAACACAAATGAAAGCTGGGAGTCACTTCGCTGTGAGATCAATACAAAATTCCCACTAGTTCGGATGGAACCTTTGTGCACATATTCTGCTCGGGCGGAAACGTTTTGGCCAGTGGGAACCAGCCTTCCCTGACCCCTTCAACCTCGGGAGTCAATAAAATTTCAGCCCCAAACTTGGCATGTTAGTTTAGAAGGGAGAAAAACATGAATTTGTTTCTGTAAAGTTCTCTTTACTCCCCCCCAAGGCAGATACCTTTAACAAGACGAAATGAAAACATCTTCCAAGTTAACAAGATTTACTTCTGCTGCGCTGCGCAGAAGTGTAAATCCTTCCAAAGAGATGGACCTATCAGTCAATACAAACTAGCTCTTTTCCTCTGCATTATTCCAAATACCTCACTCCAGCAAATGCCAGGTTATTTTGGCTGCTGAAATAGCGATGGGAGCTTCTCGGCAGCGTGACACCAATTGCCTCAGCACTTACATAGGGGCTTTTCTCTTCGTAGCTACAACGCTTCTTGCATTATTAGTTGTGTGCGTGGCAATTACAGAGGCATTTCCACGCCATGGAAACATCCCAGCAAGTCAAAGGCTTCTCGTGTCCTCGCCCTCAGACTCGTGTCCACAGTCCCGGTCCAGCCACGCTCCTGCCTTTAAATTAAAAACAAGTTTGAGCTTTGTGCTGAGTTAGGCCAGACAAGGTGGCGTTCCAGAACACACCGACACCGAAATCTGCTCTGAACAGGACCTGACGGGGCCGCGCCGCGGCGGCTGTTCAATGAGGCCGCGCTGCGAAATGGCAGGGTGAGCCCCCCCACCCCTGGCACCCACCTCTGCCGCAGGGGAGGGCGGGTGACACCGTGTTCCTGCCCTCCAGGGTGACAGCATCACTGTCCTCGCAGGGCTGGTGGGAACAGAGGGCGAGTTAGGTGACAAAGCGGGGCTGGCCCTTCCCCAGTTTGGGGGGTACAGCCCCATCACCACCGTGCCCACCCAACGCCATGCTGGGCAGCGGCTCGTGCCGGCACCCACGGGCAGAGCCCCGCTCCCGGCCCGGCAGAGCTCACCTGCCCCAGCCCGGCGGGCAGCCCGCAGCGCTCCCCCAGCCTAAAAAAATTAGGGACAAAAATGGAAAATTCAGGCAAAACATCAAAATTGCATTTTTAACAGGTTCTGTTGTAGCCAGCTCCTGTGTAGCTCTGCTCTGCGTGGGTCTGCCCCGTGAGCCCCCCCAGCTGCTTCCCGGGGGCTGCGGGGGGGCTGCAGGGGGGCTGGCTGGGCACGGTGGCTCCCAGCTGCCACCAGCAGCAGCTCAGCACATCGTGGGTGGCGTCCCCAGCACTCCGGCTCTGCAGACCTTTAAGCCGCCCGCTCCCTGACAGAACTTCGTTAGCACTGGTCTAGACATTAATTGTATTCCTGCCGTTTAGCTTGAGATGCAGGGTGTAAGTGGCACCAACAAGAATTCCTAGAAATAAAATTAATACTTGTAATCACCATAATTACAGCAAGCACTTCTTTGTGGCTATTTTATAAAAGGATACTAGTAAAACTTCTTATTTGAAGCTCTCATACATTTTTTAAAATGTCTTTTCATTTAATGAAATCATTTTAGTTTCAGTAATTACTTAAGTCTGGCGTTAACAGAAATAAGTTAGTTAGGGCCACATAAAGCCATGAAGGAATTAGAAATTAATTATGGAGAAGGCAAAGGTAGGTCTGTTGTGGGAGATGCCAGGCTTTTCTTGGCTTTGACACTTAGGTTTACGCTCCATTTTATCATGTCTCCTGGTGTTTAGAGAAGGCAGGAAAATGCTTCCGGTTTAGGCTAAAGTTTAATTACATACAAAAATGACAATATTGCTATCTTATATACGTACAGATGCGCACAATATGGTTTTTAAACCTTGCTTTAAGGAGTGAGGAGGAGGGAAATGTGAAAACAATCCCTGCTTTAAAATGATAATGCTTGGCAGACACCTGTACCTCTCCTGCGTTAGAGTCAGCCTTGTCCATCCCCGGAGTCGGGAGCATTGCCTCATACGAGTGGGTAAGAATCTCAAAGTTTTGCAATTCGTTAATGTCAGCAGTAAATCATGATTAATTCCTCTGGCAGTCATCGTGGTAAAAAACATTGTCACCACATGCCCTTTGCTATTAATACTGCGTGATCAGCAGTTCCCAAGAAATACTGTTTGAACGTTGCCCGTATGCAAACTCAGGGCCTGACTCTTCCCTCATTAAACCCAATGGTTAACGAGCTAGGCTTTCAATGGAAGCAGGACCAAGCCATGAACGTTTAGACCTACAGAGACGTAACTGGGTGGCAACAGTTTTTAACAGTAAGCAGCAATTGACTTCTGCTGGGAAAGCCACCGGCAGTGAGGGCTTCTCCGAGCTTTGCCTTCGAGTCAGCTGCAGGGCACTGACACCCTGCTGCGAGTCACACCCAAGCATGCCAGCGTGAAGTAGGAAAGGAAGACGTGCCCAAATGTCCCTTCTAATTTAGAGTTAATTTTTATACTGCTGCTAGAGAGTCAGCCAGCTCTCCTTACACCTCTGCAAGCCAAAGGCTTTGACAAGAGAAAGGCTTTCTGTGAAGTACGGGGGGCAGTGCTCAGCTTCAGTAACGTGTTGTCTAAGCAACGCATTTCTCAAACCAATTTTAATTTTGCTGTCAGCTTTGCATCAGTAATTTTGCATCTGGGATTTGTTACTGAAAACATACCGGGGAAATGACTGAGCCACGGGTTTTTAAAGATCACCTGTAAGATCATCTGAAATCTGCTGGCAGCTCTGCTGCCACGTAGGAAAAGAGAGGAAAAAGGAACAACTAAGCAGGCACTGGGCTGTGCCAGGCTAACTTCTAAGCACGCCGTCACGTCTCCCTTTGTCTCTTCCAGCCAAACACCACTGCAAGGCAACTCCTGCAGACCAGCAAAAGCCACTGGTCCCCTCAGTTTAAGTGCACATCCCTCCGAACGGCATCTCCCAAAGCAAAGGGCGCGGATTCGCCAGCTTTCCCCAAGGTGCCCGACTCCAGGTGCAAGAGCCTGCGGCAGTTCTCCATCACCACTGCCCTGAACACCCTCAACCGGATCGTCCACGCGCCCGCTGAGCGGCAGGCGCTGGAGATCAGCTCCCCCGTGCTCATCAGCTCCAGCAACCCCACCGTGGCCACCCAGAGCAGCGAGAAAGCGGAGCTCCCCTACAGCACCCCTCTCCAGGTAAGGAGGCGGCCGCGTGGATGCTGTGGGATCAGTACGAGTCCAAAACGCAGGTCCTGGGTAGGGACACTCCATGCGCAGGCGGCAACGCAAAAAGCCAAAGCACCTGTGCTGATAGCATCAGTAAGAGATGTCACCCACATCAGGCTGCCTGGGATTTTTTCCACTCTTTTTGAATCGGAAAGGTCTGTCTTCAGAGTTCAGGGGCCCAAGGGAATTAATCAAAAGAGAAATTCAGTTATCAGAGCAGCTAAACATTGGTAAAGCACACTCCCATTCCGATTTCTGCCCTACTGCGGTGAGCTCCATGTGCAGAGGGGGAGAAAACAGAGAGCTTAATTTGCAAAATAAATTATTTTTCATTTTAGGAAGTAATAAGGAACGTGACTTCCTAAGGGAGCTAACGGAGCCTCAGCCCATTCAGACATGCACGTTCGTGTGTGCCTGGATTCACACTGCAAGCAAACATCTGGTTTGTCACATAAAGATGCAGATCAAAACCAGACAGTTCTGCAGTTCTCAGCATTTGCAAAATTAAAGCCAAAACCAGCCATTGGCCATGTTCACCTGCGTTGCTTTGATGATGAGCCTTTCTGAGCTCCTCACAGAATTAAGTTGCACTGGCGTGGCAGGACCTGCAGAATCAGGCCACGAGTTATGAGCAAATAAAAGCCCAGTAAGATCGGTGAGGAGGCTGCCCTGCGCTGAGCAGGTCTGTACGGCCAGGGATCGCTTGCACGGCTGTTTCATCTAACCCCTATGCTTAAAAGGAAAGGAGAAACCTGCTCTTGTTAATAATTGGTATTTCAATTTTTCTGGTAAAGTCTCAAGCATATAAGGAGTCCCCAGCATCCCCAACACTCACCCTTAATGGTAAGCATTGGGCTTAATTGAAAAACTTAATCAAGTTTAATCGCTGCCTGAAATCTCAGCACCGGTGCTCACGTTGGGGTATCTATAACCACCACCTCTGCTCTGCCCGCTGGGGCACACGCAGGCGTTGCGGAGGCACGGAGCTCCATTACTGTACCCTAAAACACGAAGTTGTCTCCAAAGGGCCCTCACACAGCGCCGCCTCGGCAGTGTCATGACTTCTACGGACATAACGAAGAAGCGTCCTGCTTCTTCCAACCAGGGCTGTCAGCCCTTCTGAACAACAGTCGGGGTCTCTGCCACAGCCCGCGCCAGCCCCTGCCTGCATCTGCCCACCTCCTCCCGGGCACCGGCTCCTGCCGGGGGGCACCCCACGGGTCCTGCCAGCCTGCTCTGAACCCAGGACTGCGCTGCGAGAAGCCGAATCTGGGGCCGAGATAATAACCATAGACTGACCTTTTGGAGTATATCTGCTCCTTACTGTAGGAAGCAAAAGATTCTCATTCCTTCTTCACACTCTGACTTAAGATCTCAATATAGAATCTTCACAGATCATCTGAAATGGGAGAAAAAAAGGTTTTGTTTAGATTTATATGGCATCTTTCATATTCAAGGTTGCTCTAACGTTTTATAAAGCAATAAGCCAGCCCCTGGTAGTTCAGTGTCTGTGCAATAAAACCCAGTGGGCATTTTGTACTTAGCAATAGCCTGCAAAAAGCCTTGGATGTTAGATCCTGTTTTATGTGAGAGGAAATGAAGCCTTACAATAGAACTATAATTCAATTGAAATGGTATCATGTCTCGCGAACCCAATATAATTTTACCAGAAACGTCTCAGTGTGAACTATTGTCAACAGCAGAAGCAACAGAGGGAACGTGTTAAGCTGTGCCCCCGAAGGGCTGGTGTTTCTTTTCTTCTAAACAGCGGGTTACCTCCCAGAGGGCAGCAGAGGAGCCCTCTCGTTCACAGGGCCACACAGGTTGCAGCTTTTCCTTTTTCCATCTCCGGGTTTGGGTTGCGATGACTGACCTGCAAAGTTGCGATTCCTCTGCAAGCCCAGATACACGCTGACAGGCTGGACCACGCTGGCCGTATCCCAGTGAGGTCACTCATCCTTCTTCCTAGTATTAATCAGATGCAAAAGCTGCAGGGGTGAACGTGTTGACAAGGCGGCTCACGGGATCGGAACAAAGTTGCAGGATTGAGGAATAACGGGAGCGACGAGAGCTGATGCCGATCCCGAGGGCTGGTCTGCCCCACTCAGCAGCGTCTGGTACAAGTTCAGCTTCAACAGCAAGTGCTGAGACTTTGGAAAAACTGCAACGCATCTCCAAAAGCGTGGTTGTTCCACAACAATTGGGTTTATATACACAACGCTACCTGAAAGGAAAAGATCAGTATTTCTTGGGTTTAAACTACCCCAGATAGCACGGAAATTTGGAAGCAAGGAGCAGTTCCGTGCCTACTGCCAGCCCTGGAGTTCAAGTTCCAAGCTGGGGTCTTCTGCTATTAGCAATGTAGTAAAGAGTGGGCTGAATCACACCCTTAATTGCTTCCGTGCATTTTCGTGCTCCCTAGGAAGCCTGCAGAGGTCGAGTAGCCTGGATCTTTGTGGGTGGTCACAAATCCGGTGCAGCAGATGGAGCTGAGTCTACAGCACAGCTCAGCCTTTCCGACTCGGGGCTGAAACCCTGCCCCGGGCTGACCCTGCGCGGCGCCTGCACTCACACACGGCCGTGCTGCGGCGGGAGCAGCGGTGGCCGCCCTCAGACCCCCAGGAACCGGCCCCAAACAGCACAGCCCCTGCGAGGAGCTCCCGACAGCCCGTGCGCATGACTGAACAATTTGTGAGAGTGAAGTAGGCAAGGATTTAACCGGTGAAGTGGGAATTATCCCAGGAGAACCAAGCCCAGCGCTGGATAACCTCAGCTGGCAGGCAAGGGTGAGGTGTACCAGACAGGCTGGGCGATTGGGGGGTGGAAGGTGCCCCCCTGGCCGCCAGCGCTGACATCGGCAGCTGCCTGTCTGAGAGGGCAGGCGAAGCCACGGAGGCTGCGCTGGGTCAGAGGATGAATCACTGGCAGGAGGAATGTGCACCACAGCATCCGCCCTCCCTGGGAGCCAGGGAAAGCCTGCCTCCCCATCTGGGGCTCCACGCGGAGCCCTGAGAAGTCTGAGAGCATCCCAGGCCCCTGGGCTCCACACCCGAACGCCGGAGCTTTGCTCCCGCCCCAGCAGCAGCAGCACAGCCCCGCACCCGTCTCCGCGCCGGGCAGGCACCCGCTCGCCAGGAGCGCATCCGCCACCGAGCACTTGCGTCCTTTCAAGCAACGACCCAGTTTCACTCCCAGTTCGAGACAAGGATTTAAGGCCCCACAAGAGCAGGTGGAAGGAAAGGAGCCGGGCTGCGACCAGGTTTGGCACTAGTGAGGGTTAGGGTCACAGGAGGGGGTGTCCTAGCAGCAGCCACCCCTTGAGGATGGGGCAGCAGAGCAACCTTAGCCATCAAACTGGAAAACATGGAACCCTGAAACTACCTGAGCATTCAAATCCATCGCCTCTTCCGGGACAGGCTTCCAGACAGATGCTGAATATAAGTTTGATCAGGCAATTTAGAAAAAAAAGATTCCACACATTTTGAATGGATGCATTCATTGCTTTCTTTGGGGTGGGGGTCAAAAAAAGCGGGACTTTTCCAGTAGCATGTAGTTACGTGACATTTGCCCTATGCTATGAGACTACATGTGCCTGAGGGAGACAAAAGAGATCATTAGCGTCCCCCAGAGCACCCTGTGCGTGACACATTCCCCCGTGGCATCACGTCTCCAGCGATGCTGCTGCTTGGCGAGGGGAGGGGGAGCAGGAGGGGCTGCGCCTCGGGCACACCCCGCAACAAAGCAGGGCTGAAGAAGCGAAGCTGGAGAGGCTGCGCTGGGCGCTCGTGGGGCTTTCCAAACCACGGCGCGCCTGCCTGCCTGGCATTCCCACCACCGGCGCCCAGGTCCGACTCGTTTCGGCCCATAAAAGGGAAGAACCGGCAGCAGCCAGCCCTGCCGCCAGCCTCCTCCTGCTCTTCCTTCCCCTCCCAGGTGCCAAGCCGGGCTCAGGCGGGAGCCAGAACCAGTTTGCGGGGCTTGTGGTGCACCGTGTCTGTGCATGTGCCTGTTGTGCAAGCGGGCCGGCTGCCGGGGCGAGGGGCAGGCGCTGCCCTCCCTCCCCGCCTCCAGCGGAAAGCTCTTCCCAGTCCCAGCTGAGCTTATCCCGCTGGGCCTGCCGGCACTTGGGTCAGGGAACATCTGGCTAAGAGCTGCTGCTGCCCTTTGCTGCTCGTTCAAGTGAGCTGATAAACCCAACATCTGCCTTCTAGTACATTTGGCTTTTCTATGCAATAAATGATCCGAAACGTCTGAGATCCAACTTTCAGCAGCACCAAGAGCACCAGCTGCCCCGTGAGGAGTGGGGAAAATCCTCCTCCCCACAAGGCATCTCATGAACACTCTCGACAGGGAATTGCCTGAGTCAGCAGGGCACTGCAGAGAGGAGCCAAGCTAGAAATCCTGCCGGTGACAAGCTAGGTGGGGAGATGGAGCAAGAGAGGGATTTAAGGAGAAGCAGGAAACAAAACTCTTTGTACTTAACAAGGGCTTGCAAGGTATTCGCAGGAGATCAGCAAAAGTGAATACTGAAATCAGTTATATGTGGCTGGAAAATATTTCATTCAACCTTTTTTCTTCTCTGTTGAAAATTCAAAACCAGCTTTGATGCAGGCTCTGAAAGGATTGCTGCTTCTATGCAGAGGGGGAACAGAGAGAGAAAAAGCATTAAGCTTTCCATCCAGAGGTGGACATTTCAGCACAGTTCCATCAGGAAAACCAGCACAAGGTTGTAATTTTGCTCCAATGCAGAAAAAAAAATCCAGATCCCCAAATTCTGAAGGTTTTGATTATGAAAACTATTAAAACTGAATTATAATTTCCAGTCGCCTTTGATTATATGAGAGCCTGGTCTGACCCTACCTGGACTAGAAAATGAAGAACGCAAAGATGGTTTGAAGCTGACCTGCCACTCTGGGCCCAGAGACAGAAGCTATAGTTGCTGGGGTTTTTTAATTAACTTAATTTACTGGAGAGCAACAGAGCTGGTGAGTCATGGGTTTTTTCCCCCTAGGTCCTTGCTAAGCCAGTGCTTCAGCGCCGTGTTACAGACATGACCACTAGAAATTAGATTGGAAACGAATAAGAGATTGGAGCCCTGACAACTTGCATCATTAAAGGTCCTGCGGCCTTTGCTGGAGAGCATGACTGCCAGCCACATCCCAGCACAGCGACTTTCCGCTGGGCTGGGATTCCCCAGGGACACTGCTCAGCTGCCCTGCCGTGCTGGGAACTGGCTGCAGCGGCACAGCGCGGCTGGTGCCTTCCAGGGCGCACAGTGCTGCATTCCAAGTGGGATGAGCTGCTGGCTCAGTCCACCCCGGGACACGTTCTCGTGCTTTGGAAGGGACAGATCAGCAGGAGAGAGCATTCTGAGGATGCCAGTTTGAACGCTGCCGTCCTTTCCTCCAAACCCGCAGACCCAGCCCACGCAAACGGGCCGGGACGCTGCTGAGCGCCCCCCCGCACCGCCTCCAGCCCCGGGCTCTGCCGCGCTGCCAGCACGGCCGGCAGCCAGGGGAGCCACAGTGGAGAAGGAACTGAGGAGGAGGAGGAGGAGGAGGAGGAGGAGGAGCAGCGTGCACGGTGGGCACCGAGCAGCGGGGCAGTGGCTGGGACCTTCCCGGGCCGGGCTCAGCGGCACCGCTTCTTCTCTCCGTTTTCAGAAGCCAACGCCGCTGGGGAAGGGCGGCAGAGGGACACCCCCCGGCCAGTGCCCCAGAGCCGCGGGGGGCTGCGCTGCCCCTCCATCCCCTGGATGGACTCGGCCCTCCCACCTGAGGAGCGGGACAGCAAGCCCCCCCTGCCTCGCCGGGCCGGAGAGACCCCACCACCTCCTCAGGCCCCTGAGCGAGGGGAGAACCACGGGGTTACCCCCACGGCCGGGCCCCCGCCGGCAGGGACCCCCTCTGGAGGACACAGACGTCTCATCCTTGTTCCAGCTAACCCCCTGCCTCGCTG
>JAVJGJ010000061.1:64373664-64396550 GCA_035590215.1 Microhierax caerulescens | reverse complement strand
GTGCGTGGCTCTCCATTCCTCCGTGGCTCATGGACCGGACGAGCTGGAGCTGCAGAAGGGAGAAGGGGTCCGCGTCTTCGGGAAAGACCACGACGGCTGGCTGCGGGGCATGTCCCTTGTCACCGGGAGAGTGGGGATCTTCCCCAGCAACTACGTCGCTCCCCTCTTCAGGTCTGGCTTTTCTTACACAAAGCAAAAACATGCGGCGAGGGGAGTGGGTAACACGTAGGATTTGGGGTCTTCTTGTTCCCGCAGAGAAATCACGGCAAGGGATCCCCGCAGCGCCAACACAACGGGGATTCCTCGCCCGGGCGGGATGACGCCCGGCAGCGCCCACCCCCTCGAGTCCTCTGTGCACCGACCTGGCTGCACGCACCACGCGGGAACCGCAGCTCCGTTCCCCTCGGGGGGGGCACACGGCCCGGAGGAGCGAACAGCGCATCGTCAGCCTTCACCTGCTTGTTTTAAACCTGGGATGTTGACAGAGACATCAGCAGCTCTTCCCGTGACTGTTTAATTCAGTCCAGGAGCTTTGGCAGAGACCTGTAGGTGACACAACCGGCACATTTTGATGAGTTAGTCTGGCAGCCAGGACGAACAGCAGCGTGTCTGTGCTCGAACTCCCTTTTATTCCTTTTGGATGACTGGTTTTTTGGTTTGGTTTTTTTTCCCTGCCAGAAGGGAAACCATAAGCTACAAGCTCTTTTAGAGTCAAAATGCTGTCTTTAGAGTAGGCATTTAAGTACTGGACACCATTGATCTAACTAAACAAGCATGCATTAGAAAAGGCAATAATTAAAATATACAATTTAGGAGAGGGAAAAAATATTGCCTGTGCCCTTAGTTCCCCCGAGAGACGCTCGGGTTAGGCAGAGAAACAAAGAACAGCTTAGAAATGCGGTGCTCTGCTTCTACAAATAGGAAGTGGGGGTAAGTCAGGACACCTCTCCCAGGACTGTGATTTCGTTATTTGGAGCAGGGCTTCCATTTCTGGAAAGACTGCCATGGTCCAGCCCCGTCTGCAGGAGCGGGGATGGGGACAGATGGGCACAGTGAGCTCTGCTTGCAGGGGGCACCTCAGCCTCTGCCCCCCTAAAAGCCTTCCAGCGACACATCGAAAATTTCCCTTATGCCCCCAGACACTCCCCCACCATTTGGTTTCTCCCCTCCCTGCTTCTCTTTCCCTGCTTATATCTTATTCTGCCAAGTTGCGCAGTTCAGACTGGAGGTCTCAGTGCTGCTTTAATCTCGGCGCTGCCCCCCTGCACCCTCCCGCATCCAAGAGCGCTGGTGATTAGTCTTCGTCTCTCCAGCTCATTTCTTCACCATATAGCTGATAACACCGCGGCCCCACCTCACCGATAAACAGAGCAAACCAATAATCGAGAGCACAGCCCAGTCACCCTAAATAGCCTCATAAAGTGCTCCAACCATAAGCACTGGGTTTGGAGCTGCTATTCTGTCCTCCTTCAGAAATTTCTTCATAATAAATTGATGCCTGAGTTATTTGATGAATCACTGCTTCGGTTATTAAACCATAAATCATTCCTCTACCCCGCCAAGAAAGGTAAAGAATCAGAGGAATGGGGTTTCCTTCCTTCAAGGAGTTTGCTAAAGCACTTCACATCACGGCCCGCTCTCTCCAGGAACCTGGAGCGGTGTCTGGCCAGTGGCTGGTGGGGAAGGCTGATGGGTTTTAGCAATTTAGTGGCTTCAGGGACTCGATGATCTCAAAGATCTTTTCCAACCTAAATGAATCTATGAGAACATGCAGGTGACCTCTCTAGGGAAGGCAGGGGAGTAGAGGACAACCCAAAGTAGCTGCTGTGCACCAGAGCTGCCCAAACCAGGCCAGAGCACGAATCCTGCCCGGTGCACCAGGACCCACCTGCTCCCCCACCGAGAGGGGCTGCGACGGGGGCAGGAGCAGCCTGTCGGGCTAAGGGCAGAGGGAGGGCTGGTGCCTGCTGGTCCCTTTTGAAATACCACGGGGTTGCTGTAATGAATCCCAACCCTATCTGGGAATAACTGATGTCAGGTGCAGAAAGATGAAAGCCCTCATTATAACGGAATCAGACACCTGAGCTGTATCCGTGGCGTTCCCCACCAAAGTCCTGACTCAGGAGCAGTACAGGCACATTGAAACCATTGATTTCCCTGTGGGCAAACGCCTGCTTCCCTTGCAAAACCCCAAGTCTAATCTGAGCTTATTTTCTTTTCCTTTTCAAACAGGAAATCTAACCTCTCTGACTCAAAAATGCCTTCCCTGTATGCCTCGTGGACGCTATCGACCTCCTCGCTCTCCTCCCAAGGCAGCATCTCAGAAAACAGCCCCAGACAAAGCAGACCTTTGAAACCGGCACTGCTGCCCATGCCCATCACCTCACCCGGCAGGAGCGCGGCAGCCTCAGGACAGGCATCGCTGCGGCGCGGACGCGGCAGCACGAGGAAGAGTAAGTGCCCGGGGGGGGTCTCTGGGAGAGAGAAGGCAGACACGCACACACAACCCCCCAAATCACACTGGCTGCCTGCAGTTACAGCACTAGAGCCACACAAAAAAAAAACAACAACAAAACCAACCAAAAAAAAAACAAAAACAACCCAAAACAAAACAAAAACCCCACATCACAACAAAACCAAAGGCAGGCTGGCAGGGGGGCAGCTCTGCCGAGTGGTCCCCACCCGGGCTGGGCTCCTGCGTTAGGCTGAGCACGATGCCAGCAGAGACCAGTTATTCACAGGGCACGTCCAGCATCTCCCCACAGCACAAGCGGCGGTGGGCAAGCATCGTGGCTGACATGCTGGGTTTGCAGACACGGAGTGACAGCGCTGTCACCCACAGCTGCACCCCCCTTGTAGAACGGGCCCTTGAGAAAGGCCTTTCCAAGGGGTCTCCTTACAGCCAGGCTGCAGTGCCGAGGACAGGCAGCGTTATCCTGCCACCAGGCAAGGGGCTGCACGCAAAGGGAACCACAACTTGCTAGGCTGAGCGTAGCAAGGCATGCCCCGACCTCTGTGGATTAACCCTCCAGGCTGGAAGTGGCGGGGGGGGATATGCCCAGGCATCCCCACAAAGGGCTCACCTGCACCGCCCAGCACCACGCCGGAGCGTGGCACAGCTCGCTTCTGCGGGGCGGCTGATGACCGTGTCCTCAAAAGGCATGGGAACGTGGCTCAAAATGCACTGGTTAACCAAAAATGTAAAGAATAGAGTAAGGGAGCCCATTAGGTGTAAAGGCAACCTTGCGTGGCAAACAAAATTAAATACAGACTCCAGCAAGATAAACGTGAACTGTACCAAGACAATATTGTCAGTCCTTAAACAGGTTTCTGCAGTGATCTTGGAAAATGTAAATCAGCAAATCCAGCCTTTGAAATCCACAACACCCAGCAACAGGGTACTAAAACACTGAATCATCACTACACAAATATGGGGAGAAATAATCCCTAATTGTGTACACACAACCTTGGGCCCCTAAATTAGCTTTTTTTGCTCTGGAGAAAGGTTTTGGAATTGTCACAGACGGCTGTTTGAGAGCTCCAACTCCATGCTCAGAAGCAATTTTAAAAAAGGTTAATGTAGAGTATTATTAGGAATTATTAAGAAAGTAACTCACAACAAGAGAGTAAAACAGCCGTGCCACTGGGGGAGTTGCAGTGAATTCATATCCTGAACACCAGATATTTCTGGTAACTCAAAAAGAATATAGTAAAAACAGGAAAAGTAAGCAGGAGGATGATCAAGAGAATAGAGCAACTTCCATTTCAGAAGAAAGAAGTTTCAACTTGGAAATATACGAGATGCATAAAATCATGAGTAGCCTGAAGGTGAGAAAAGATACTTCACCAAAAAAAAAAAAAAAAGAAAAAAAAGAAAAAAAGAAAAAATAGAAAAAAGAAAAAAGCAGGAGTCACCCAGTGAAATTGTGAAGTCAAAAGCCTTGGTGCAGCAGGGAGCTAGGGGCAAACCCCCTCTGTATCAGCTCTATTTTTCTTCTTCATAAAGAACCAAAACGTGCTTCTCGTCCGCACATGCCCAGGGCTGTGGGAAACACCTTCCCAAGGACGGGGGACAGGCAGAGGGAGCCTCGGTGATGCCCTCCCGCACGGCTGCCGGGGGACCCCGGGCTCCCACACCACTGGTTTTCCCCAGCTGTAGTTATTTTGGTAATTCTGGTGGTTTTAACGTGGCAAAGGAAAACTCTTGCGAAGGTTTACGCGGAGCTCAGTTGGTTATATTCTTTCCAACGAGGCTGGCCAGTGTCCAGCGGAGCGGCCGCCTGCCCAGGAGAGGCCGTGGGGGCAGGTGGCATCGCTGCACCAGTCGCGGCACAGCGGGGCCGGTGCCTGGCGACCCCCAGGAGCTATGACCCCGCAGCATCCCTGCGAGCGGGGCTTAGTGCAGGGCTGCAACCACTGCTCGCTTCTGCCGCTTTGCTTTGTCTGTACCATTCCGGATTCCTGCTGACTTAACTTCTCATATGGTTCTTGCTGCCCAGATGGATCCCTGCAGAGGCCGGGGCAGGCAGGGACCCCCGTGCAGGTTGCCGGCTCCCTCAGGCGTCCCCCCACGGCTGCGGTGCGACCTCAGCAGTTTCAGCTTTATCAGCACATCAGCCCCCAGCCGCACAGCATCCCTCCTGCAGCTGGCATGGCCGAGGCAGGAACGAGGCCGAACTTCCACGATGCTTCACCAGCGCTTGCGGTCAGAGGAGGAGAAAGCCGAACCCCCTCTGTGTGCAGCTCAGTGATCCTGGATGCCAAAGACCCTCCAGCGAAGAGCGAGGCAGCTCCCAAGCCACCTGCATCAGCCCCGCCATCCATCCTGGTGAAGCCAGACACCTCCCGCAACAGCGCCGAGAAGGTACCGTCAGCAGCAGGTGGCTGCTCCGGGGGTCCCTGGGCCCTTGGGGACCAGCATTCGGGATCAGCCCAATACTGACCGGGGCCAAATCTCTTCAGGGCTTCACTCCCTTCTCACCGGGTTTTCTTCTGATAGAAATCACTGGGATTGGTGCCTGCCTTAGACTTTTGTGTTGGTGGCACCGCTGTTCAGCTTGAGCCCCTTAGAAAGGCAAGATGCTACGGCGGGGTCTCCTTCCACTGGGGTAAACCAATGTTCAGTTACGATCAAATCCTGACACGTTTCTGAGGTCTTAAACTGGGCAAGACTCCCCCTGAGGTCCCTGGGAGTTTGGGAGCAGGTGAGCAAACACCACAGACCTGGGCATTAGACCTTATTTCAGGCTGGTCTCTACAGAGCTCTCCCCCTCTCGCCGCTTTGGCTGAGCCATTTGGAATGGAAATTTCTTTCCCCTCCAGCAGCCGGAGTGAAATTTCATAAAGATATAATCATCCTGCAAACTGCCCCAGTAGCAGCTCTCCCTTCCCATGGCACCCAAAGAGTAAATCGCTCCACAAGCCCCCGAAAGCCCAACTGACCTCATTGCTCCCAGGAGGAGCATCATCAGCCGCAGGCTCTCCGTGAGGGGCCACCCTCACACCCTCCCTCCTCATGTCATGCTGCCACCTGCTCTGCCCCTCCTGCTCTCCGGGCCAGCTCTCCCAGGTCCCCGATAGCCACGGCACTGCTGCGCCACGCTGGGCCGTGCCCCGGTGCCATCAGCTGCGCACCACACCGGGCATCCCGCGGGCAACCTCTGCCCCCGGCAAGGAGCCAGGCACCCCTCAGCTCATCCTCCCGGGTCTCCGGAGCAGATCACAGCGAGGAGGGTGGGTGGCTGCTTTTCCCACCATGACTCTGGTCCCCTTCTTGTTGCAGCAAGCGAAGACGGTGCGGTTCCAGAACCACAGCCCCCCGCCGCCCAAGCGGCACAGCCTGCAGCCCTCCCCGAGCCTGCCGCGCGGCAGGATGGAGCCGGTGGCCGCGGCAGAGGCGCTCCTGGCAGAAGCCAGCCTGCCCGGCCCCGAGCTGGCAGTGCTCTACTCGCCCAGGACCAGCTCCAGCCCCCTGCACCAGCGCCGCGCACTGCACCCGAAGGCACTGTCGCTGGACCTCTCCGGGCAGCTGACCTTCCCCGGCAAGAAGAGCTACAGCAGCATTTCTACAAACTGACAGGGTAACTCCTCCGCTTGCTTTCCTTCACGCGCCTGCTCCGCTCCTCTCCTCCCTCCTGTGAGGGGCGAGGGCCCCGGACCCCGCACCAGCATTCCCCATGTCCCCACACCTCCGCACCGCCAGCATCCTCAGCACCTGCAAGTCTGAGGCTTGCAGAGAACTGGGGAAGCTCCCGAGGGAGCGGGACGGGACAGGACAGCATCCGTCCCCGCACTGGAGAGTCCTGTCCCAGCCCCTGCCGTGCTGAGCGTGGCTGGAGGAGCCCCCCTGCCCCAGGGCTGCTGTGAGCACCAGGGAGAGGCGAAGGAGGTTTGTGGCATCCACCAAAGGGATGTTCTTTGGTGTCACATAAGGCTGCCTGTAAGGTGCCAGAGGAGGAGTGGGAAGAGGAAGAAAGCACGCAGGCATCAGAAATAGTTAAGCTTGTTTTGATCTCCACAGTGCTGCAGGAAAGCCTACAGAGATCAAAACACTGGTTCATTACCTTCCTGCTTCTGCAGGATAAAGAAACCATAAATCAAAATCAGTCAGTTCCTAGCTGACGATTTGTGTTGCCTTTTGAGGGGAAGGGGGGGTCACTCAGATTTTTTGTTAGGTTTGTTGCTTGCTTGCCTTTCTGTTTGGTTTTAGTCCAGGAGTTTTAACACAGAATACAATTTAAAAGGTGATTTGGAGAGGAAAGAGACAATGGAAAGGGATGTGCCATTACCGCAGTCACTTAGACTCTGTAGACAGGGGTATCGAATCTTGCTTCTCCTCATTGCTTGGTTTCCTCTAATTACCTGTCAGCTACCTCCTAGCAGTCCATGAGCTCACTCCAACTCCTTCTCACCAGCCACCCATTCAGATGCTGCTTTTGTAAATATCCTAAGTGGAATTCATGGGCTTAAGCCTACATTACGATGCATGAAAACATAACAGAAAGCAGAATTCAGCAATTACTGTGCCACAGACCACCCCCTGTCACAGCAGCACCAGCGCCAGGTTTCAGCTGACCCCGTTTCAAGCATCTTTCTGTGAATCCATGGAAGGCAGGCAGAGTCACAGCACTGTGTCCAGCTTGCCAGCTGGGACCTCTCTCCAGCAAACCCGCGCACAACAGCTTTTGTTTTTATTGTTGGTTTATAGACCAGCAATTCTCAGCCTAGCTACAGCCACCAGCTGCTAGATCACCTAATAGCAGTAGCTGTGCTTCGTCCAAAATGCTGTAAAAATCACATCTTTGGTTAATTGCATACAAACCCCATGAAATTAGCTCCACGGTCAACAAAAACTCTCTGCAGCACTGGCACAGCCTCAGAGAAGAAAGTTTTCTTCTGGAACAGAGAAAAGGAAATGGATAAAGTCGTTTAGTAGTCCACAGCCCCTGTTTTTCAGACTTTTTCTGTTTATGAAACAGGAAGCCGGCATCTGCCTGCAGGGATTTTCAGTAGCACAGAAGCCATCAGTGGCACAGATAAGTTCTTCACCTTGTGCTCTCTGCCACTATTTATTTAAGCTCTGCAGAAAAATCCTGACAAACTGAAAACTTGCGGTTTGCCCAGGTACAAAAAGTGGTTGCAGGCTGCAAATCAGAGCGTGAACATGACTCTCATCAATGCCACCTCAAAGGCAGTTGAGCATCTCAGAGAAGACATGCCGGTTCTTTGCTGAAGACTCCTCTCATCCCTTTAAAACTAAACCAGAAAAACCTCAAAAGCTGGCTCTATAACCAAGAACACATCCACTTCTCCCAGGCACATTCAGAAATGAATAGAATTGCGTTAGGTATGTCCAGGACCAGCGCGGGAGGTGGTTTATAGTGTAGGTTTGGAAGGGAAGGAGGGGCTGCCTGCTCAGCCTGGCTCCAGATATGCTCACTCGCTGCACGCTGATGAGAGGACAGGCGCCTTGTGACGACCTGGTCTGCACCCACTGACCAGCACCTCATGCATTCCAGCAGCTGACCTCCCAGGGACTCACAAAAGACGGTGGCATGGGTGGCTGGAGCTACACGAGAACTAAATATGCAGATGGAAATGCTGGCAAAGAAGGAGCAGCAGGAGAAGTGAAGCCCAGCTGAATACTTGGCAGGGATGGCGTGAGTGGGGAAGGAAAGGGAACATCCACGGTTTACTGCCCCCCAAAAGCAGTGCCCTCATCTCACGCCAATGTACCAGAGCCAAGGTCTGGCAGGTCTGCCTGGGTCGCTGCTTGCTGAGCGGGGTGAACGCCGGGAGCAGGCTGGGCTGTGCCCTGGGGAGGGGGACAGACCGACCCCTGCACACGCACTGCAGCTGATGCAGATCTCCAGCTTTTACACACTCTGCAGCGAGAGGCAGCCATGAGCCCCCCAGCTCCAGCAAGCTCGGTGTCCCCAGAGAGCTGGGAACAAGGTGATGGGCCAGGGACCCTGCAGCAGCTCTAATTAACCCTGCCCTGCAAGACCCCGGTGCCTGTTCCATCAGGAGCTCAGAAGCAACGTTCCCAGGACCAGGCAGCACATCAGTAACTGCTGACACTCAGGAGGGAGCTCAGTGCAATCTGCAAGCAGAGGCAACTGAAGATGAGGGGCAAAAAGAAATCAACAAACCATAACTCACCAGGGGCTTCAGACAGATGTACAGCGACATAAGTCACCTGGTAAATTTAATGTACAAGTGGGGCAGGTTTTCTCACGAGAGGCAGGCATGCGAGGCCAGGCAGCAAGGAAGAATTTGAAGTTCATTTTGGGGCTCCAAAATGAAAAGCTCCGAGAGCAACAGACAGAAGTGACTGCAGCTGTTTCTCATGCCCCAGTCCTGCCACCAAAGCCCAGGTATGAGGAAAGACAGCACCTCCCTCGGCCCAATTTATCAGATGCGCTAAGCTTTCGGGGACACCAAGGGCATCAGGAAAGGCTGAAGGTGCTCAGCACGCCTTAAAATTTCACAAACCACGTAGTCCTTCTGTACACCCGGGCTCACAACACACCACTCATCAGTTCAGAATATTGCCTTCCATGAAACAGAATCACCCTCTTATCCTCCCATATGAAGATAAACAGCAATAAGGTTTCACAGCACCCATGCACACAGAGAAGCCTGCAAAATCGTTCAGGCCATTACACAATGCTGAAGTCTTAAGACAAATAACACCAAAAAGCACCACAAATCTCTCCCGGACTTGGCCCTTAACCCACTACATTATGCTAACAAGTGACAGTGCTGATGGGGAGGGAGCGAGCTGTGACACTCATACACACACGCACATCACGGGCAATGCAGGAAAGGAGGCACTGACAGCCAAATTGGTGCTTTGGTAAAAGAGCAGACAGCTATTTTAGGACAGATGTCTCAGATTCTTGCACAGGATATCTGAGTGCTTTGATGCTATGGTGATAAGTGTCCTAAATATATTCAAAATACGTAGGGAGAGAGAACTGAAAACAAGATATATTTCAAAGCAACAGCTCTAATAAGCATCTTGTTCCTATAGACATACGTGCCCACTGGTTTCATACTGCAGCCCACTGAGCAGAATCGCCAAGTCCTCACCTTCTCCACTCCTCCCCTGGCAACACGTCCGAGGAAGCACCTGGACTGTGTTATTTCACCAAGGAACATCCCAAGGAACAGGGGCTAGCACTCCAGAGTTTCTTCTTCAAAAAGCCCAGGCTAAAGCAGACTCTCCTGGAGCCAGCCTGGAGCTTTGTCACGAGCCCCGAGCGAGGCAGCGTCCACCAAGTGGCCCTTGTCTGCACGGAGAAGCCGATGATGCTGGGGAAGACATCAACCAAGCCTGGCGGGGAGCAATTCTCTGAGTGCACCAGACTAAAACCATCTGTTCTGGAACAAACACTCTGACCACCTTTACACGGCAGGCAGAACCACCACGCTGGGTTCTGGGAGCATGAGCAAACCTTGATTTTTTTGTTTCACCTCTGGGCTGCTGACCTGAAGCACATGGCATCTTCCGTGAGGATCTGCTCCAAACCCCTGTCCCTCTCTGGCTGCTGTCACCCAAGTTTTATTTTTGTTAGTTGGGTAGCAACTGAGAAAGGGAGGCATCACATGTTGGCAGGAGGGTGGTAGCTTCACATGGAGGTGGGTGAGCTCTTCAAGGGTTTCTGTTCTTTTTTGATATAGATATATTTAACTTCCCTCCTGTCTTCCCACCCTCCTGACTCTCTTCAGTCCATTTCCCCAGTGAAGAGAGATTAGACATCAGCACTGGGGCCCCCTTTTGTCATTCCCACGTTGGCCAGGAGGGCCCACGGGCGAAGGCCACCCCCTTCCCCCGCACTGGGACGTCTCCCCTCTGCACACTCAACGGGCCGCAGAGGCTGCTCCGAGCCCTGGTCCTGCTGAAGCACCACGTGTGCCGTCTCCTGTTTCACCACAAACCACTGTGCGAAGCACACGGTGCAGAGAAAACATTAAGAAAGGCAAAATACAATTGCAGGTGCTGCAGCGCAGTGGATTTCTGTAATGAAAATACATTGTTCTCCGCCTACACGGCTGAAGGTGCGGGCAGGCTCCGGCCACCCGGAGCATCGCGCTTGTCAGCAGAGCGCGGGAAGGGGCTCTGCGAAAAAGCAGCAGACAGGGACAGAGGGACCATTAACAAACCTCTTGCAAGTTCCTGAATTAGCCTTATTTTCTATCTGCTCGTTTCTTATGATTAGTTAATGAATTGGAGCCCGAATCAGATCATTCATCAGCTCAGTTTTAATTGCCTGCCTAGCCTGGCAGAAACCTTGGAGCACTTCAGTAAGTAACCTGCCCCCTGAGCTTGAACTGCAGTCATGTTTCCTGATAAATTACAAGCAGAGGCAGCGGAGGTAAGAAAACATAACATTAACTAATTCTCTCCACCATCCTTCATGCGGGGGATGCCTCCCTGCCCCCGCAACTCATCTCGGCCATGGAGGAGGATGCAAAGGAGCCTCCCAGACCAAGCCAGCCTGTTCAAGAGCTGGAGCCTTAGGTCCAAAGGGGATTCCCCCACCACTTGCCACAAGGAAGGTCAAAGCGATGATGTTCAGTCTCGGGAGGGGACTCTGCAAGGCAGTTTCAGACAGCAGCTGGCTGCTGCATCGCTGGCAGCTCCTCTCGTAGGAGCCCAAGAACCGTAGCCAGGCTGGAGTCCATAGGAAGTCCCCTGGGATCAGTCCCTGCTCTGCTGTTAAGAGGATCTAACAATCCCTGGGTCGGAAAACAGGAGTTATACAAGAGGATGCTGTGATCACATGCAAAGCATTTCGCATCACGTCAGGTCAGGAGCCACCACAAACTGCACTGCCCGCAGCAGGGGACGGCCAGGCTCGAAGCTTCGCAGGCTGGACTCGGGCACGGGCAGCTCCAGACACCCACAAAGAGGAGGAGAGCCAGGGGTAGCTCCATAACCATGACAGAGTCCTGCCTGGAGTTTTCCTACAGCCATGAGGGCTCCTCCTTGTGCATGAAAGTCAAGGGGAAATTTTTTCATCATGACCACATGATTCCAAAACCCTCGTGCTTTAGCTTATCAGGACCGGAATACTTTTTTTCCTAGTGAAAGACCACAGCGTGAAGAGCACCAGATACTTGCTTCATTCACTCTCCCAACCACCCTGCTTTCCCCTTGGTAAAGGTCCATTTTCTATAACTAACATTAGAAAAACACCTTTAAAGCTGTACTGCATTCAGACTTCCAGTCCACACTATGTTCTTACTCACGAGGTGTTTTAATGAACACTTATTTCCACGCGTTTCATTTCCTGACTTCACCCTGTTTAATTTTTCATAAGCCACCTAAGCAAAATAAGAACTGTTAAAACACCAAGCATCTCCTCTAGATCCAGGGGACCCAAGAAATGAGCTTGAGGAGAAAAATCTGAGAGAATAAACAGCCCGTACAGAAGAGCCCCCCCCGCTTCCCGCAGCCCCTCCAGCCACAGCCAGCTCTGCCGCTGCTGAGCCCTCGGCACAGCCCGGGAGCGGCAGGAGGGGTCCCGTCACCCCGTCCCTTCTCTGTCCCTCGCTCTAGGAATGCAAACACTGGCCCCAAAACATTTAAGTTGGAAACACCAGAGCAGCCCAGGACTGTGTAAGTTCTTGTGTACATTTACCATTATTTTAGGAGGTTTATTCATTGCCCAATAGTTATTGCAGTTCATTTGTGCAACTACATGTTTTAAGTGTAATAATAGTTACAGACTTTTAAGTTTTTTTCAGTTTTTTTTGCCTTAAGTCTCAGTATCTCTCCCCCATTTAAAAAGTAACATTTCCAAATATTCATAAAATTGGTGTTTAGAACCCAAAACCGTCCAGGTGAAGCGATGGGCACTTACCAGCGAGGTCAGCGCGAGCTCGTGCAAGCTGATCGCTACGTACCAGTTTCAAATGAAAAGTTGGGAATGGATCAGAAGCCACCCTGTGGGCTGGCACACGAGACACCCAGCGGTGGTCGGGCTGGGGAAGAATGTATGTGTAATAGAAGTGGGGGAAAAAAAAAAAATATCTATTTATACCAAAGTTCCAACTGAAATAAATTTTAAAGGCAGTAGGGATCAACAACAGGTAGTTTACCTTGATACCCTCCATAACAGACCAGGGAATTTTGTTGTCTTCTTTCTGCACTGAGCCCAGGAAACATTACAATGAAATGTTACAGCCACATTACTATAAATGAGAAAACAGAAGTGACTATTTTTACATGTATATGCTGAGAAACAGTAGGCTACATAATCTTACTTGGTGGTGGGTAGGAGAAATAAATAAAATATATACATTTAGTTTATTGTTCAGAGACATTTGTACAAATTAAGTGATGCTTAATATTTTTTCCATGACTTGAAGTTCATTTTTTAAAAAGGTTTTTCAATTTAACATACTATTAAGGGAGAAGAGAGAAGTCAATACACAAAAAGATATTAGTTTTCTGGTTTGTATTAATCTTCAAGATATTTATTTTGTATTTCTGTAACTGAAAAACAATGGTTTAAAAACATTCTAAGTTTTCAGAAGTTTATTCATCTAAGTTTATAGCACTAATGCTTAGATCTGTAGCCTGTAGATTAATTAATTGGAGCTGAATGGATTATGGCACCTTATACCCTGGAAGCGTAAGCGGCAGAACTGAGCTGCAGCATGTGAGCACCAAGAGATCCGGTGGCTGGCGTGGTGGGGGTCAGCCCGGGGGACACGGCTCTTGGGAAAGCTTTCGGCGCCCGATGTGTGCGGTATTCCATCCCATGGAAGCCACTGTGTTACCATTAAAACTTTTTGCATGAAAAAAACCAGGAGTGTTTATTTTCACTTTCTTATTTTGGGTTGCTGTTTCACCAGCCAGGAACAAATGGTGAGGAAGAGGAGGGTTACCTGGTGCTGGGCTTTGCTCTCCGGCTCACCAGCCAGGTTCTGGCTCGAGCAGAGTTCCAGCCACTCTGAGCTCGAGCTCCTCCTTTCTATTTTTGGCGTTCTTTGCCCCAGCAGGAACCTACAAATATAACAATAATATTTATCATTGCTTGACCTGTTTCGATTGGTGGGGGTTATTTTCCTTCTAAAGCGTGTTGAAATTTCCAGCCGGGAGGCGAGCACAGTGCTTTCCTCCACTTCACACAGCAAGAGGCAAGTCCCTGCATGCAGGGAGAGGCAGAGCACAGGGACGGACCCCGGTGCTGCCTGCGCCCTCACCGGTGCCGTGGCACTACCCCTTGCCCAGGCTCTTCGGCCGCAGAGCAAGCAGGCCACTGCTGCTCTCCCAGGAGCAGCAAATCAACCTGCATTAAATTTTCAGAGCACAAGTCCCAGCTGAAGACAGCAATTTAGGTTCACCCTCTCGAAGCCACTGCTGGATCAGGAAACTGCTGTGACACAACAATCTGGCAGGAGCAGGTTACTGGGCGTTACATCCAGGTTTAACTTACCAAATGGGACAAGAACCAGCAGAGAGAGAGACACTGCCGTAAAATACTCATGCATTTTATTTTTAAAAACAAGGCATTTTGCATGGTGGGTGGTGAGGGAGAAGGACTGGATGGGTAGAAAGAACCATGACTCAGGCTCCCTCGCTGGGAGCTGTTGTAACTAGGACACCCCCAGCTAAGCGGCAGCGTTCCCGCAGGGTCCGCTGGCAGCCCACGGCTTCGGCTCTTGGGCCACTTGACCAGCAGCCAGGAATGCTGCCCAGCATCCACCCAGGGTCCCCTGGAAGGAGGGAGCAGGATTTACACCAGCAGCACAAGCAAGGCCCAGTTCTCTACCTCACCCTGCACACCCTGCCGAGATCACTCCCCAGCCAGAGTAAACTCACGGGCCAGATCCAGCCCCGATCCAGTGAATCACCCTGTGCTTGGCTGCTGGCACAGCAGAGTATCTACGTTTACATAAAAGAGATACCTTGTGCATCCCAGCTTGTGACCTTGAATCCTCTGCCCAGTACACCTTCAACACTGGGAAGACAGATTCTGAGGGGTGCTGGACACCCACAAGTTTCACTGAAAGCAGGACGTGAGGATGCTGGGTGTCTCCTCCCTGCTGCCCGATCACACAGCAATGTATCTTGTAGAGCATCTGCTCCAGGCCGTGCAATGCTACCGCAGCTGCACAGACACACACAGTCCTGCTCTTACAAAGTACTTTAAAAACATGAGTAGTTGCTTGGAGTCGCCATTCCATTACAAAACAAATGCTGCTTTTGCCTCCATGCAGGAGACAGGGCAATTCCCTAGATTTAATGGATTAGTCCTGCATTAAAAACGCATCAAGGTGGCAGAACAGGTTTTCAGATCAAAAAGGAATCTGGCTACAGGATCTTGCACACACATGCTGGTGCAAACAGCACATGGGGGGCAGTAGGCAGATCCATCTTCTCCAGCACTAAGCCCCAAATGAACTTCTCACATTCCCATCATTTTAACAAGACGACCGTTCAGTGCTGCGCTCCGGGACGTTGATCCCAGCTGCAGGCACCGAGCCACAGCCGTGCCTCTGGGGAAGGGGCACTCGCCGGGGAGAGGTGCCCCAGCTGATGCCCCCCACACACAAGGGAAGAGCTCTCCCCCTGCAGAGACTGGCCCACGCTCAGCACCCCTCTGGGGCTCAGCTTGCAGGGCAGGTACCAGCGCTGCCAGCAGCACCCACCGCCGAGGGGAGGCCGAGCAGTGCAGCCCAGCAGGGCAAGCACGTCTGGGCAATAAACCTGCACAACTGCATGTCCCAAAATTCCTAAGGCTGCTAGACAAGAAAAATCTCAGCTGAAGTTCTCAGATCCCCAACAGATTTACACCAAAGGAAAAGAGGGATGTTTTCTAACTGCTCTGTGTGTGTGTGTGCGCATTTCAAAACCTTGCTTCAGTTCCAGTAAATTCCCTGTATTTATGGCAAATGCTACCTCCAGCACCGCACAGTCCCACCACACCTGGGGCCCAGGTGTCATCATCTCTGCCAGCTGAACTGGTGCTATTAACTGGAAGAATGAAAGCCCTTTGCTAGCTGTATCCCCAACAGCAGCGAAGACAGACTTCAAAGTCTGTGAAACATCATTCCAGCAGAAACAAAGGAGAAACGCGTACAAACTGCATCATCCTCAGAGCACCCGGGAGGGCAGTACTGACTCCCATTTGGATATCTAGCTTTCTCTCTCATTGCTATTGCCTGAAGTAAATTCAATAGTACTTTGCTATGGCAGCCTGTTTCCATTCATTTGCATTGCCTTTTCTTTGCAGCGCGGGGGCAAACGCACCCAGCACAACGCACCATCTCCAGCAGAACCAAAGCTCTCAGACCTTTGCGATGGATGGAATCACATTGCTTGAATCTGTTTTCGAACAACAGTAACAATACTCTACACAATGCACTATTACAGTGACATAATGCTTCCTGCTCCGTTAAACTCATTGGTAAGTCCCTGTTTATGAAAAACCCCTGTAGTGCTAAAGTGAGTTCTTTAAAAATACCAAAAGCTGGGAAACAAGAGGCCCTCAGCTCTCCCACCCACTCTGTGATGAGGACACTGCCTGGATTTGTACCTGTGAGAGCAGCTGGCACAGCGAGAGAATCAAAACCCCCTGAAGGAGGGTACTTTGGGCTGTACAAGAAGGATGCTTTAGGCTGTGTGGAGCACAAGTCAGAGCTGTGCCCCCAGTTTTAAGTAATTGGCACTTGCAGCACATTCCTCATGACCCAATCAATCCAGCCAAAACAGAAACCAAAAAAGCATCAAATAGGAAATCTGATCAAAAGCCTGGGTTTGCCTTCTCTACATGAGATCCTGGAGCAGGGAAAGGTGCGAGGTAGGAACTGCCGCCCACAGCAGGGTCCGAGGTCCCGACGCCACTGGGCTCCCTGCCCCAGCGCTGCCACTGCCCCAGCCCAGACTGCTCAGCCCCCCCAGCTGTTTCGGGTCTGGCAGGCATCTGCAAACCCTGTCTCTCATGTATTCAGCCAAGGAGCATTATAAACCTCCCTCCATCAAACAAACAGCCTAGCGTTTAGAGTGGGGTCAGAACAAAACCCAAAGAACTATTTTCAGAAAGCACTGCTGAAGTGCTCTGTGCCTTTGAATCTAAACTCACATCCTTAATGCAAATTAGCGGTGATGATTTTCTCCTCCTCACACATTATGAAAGGCATAAAAGAAACCTGGAAGAAAGTAATGTGACCCCCGCCCAAACAAAGAGAAAAAGGGACACGAAAACCCAATCTGCTACTAAAGAAATAAAACATCAAAAGAAATAAAAATTCTTCCTATTTTGTCTCTGCTTAATGGATCAGAAATTACTTTAACAGCCACTGCTTAAAGATCAGAGAAGCAACAGCTGAAACCCCTTTATGCCACAGATAAAATGCAGGTTTACGTCCCCACGGCTTTTTAGCTCGGGCACCCGGCCAGGGCACCTGCGCTGCAGGCAGCGGTGTCCTACCACCCGAGCCCCTGCCACAGCTGGGGGCAGCGGGGGCAGCGCAGACCCCCAGAGCACACAGGGCCACACTGCTGGTTCCCAGGGAAGACACTGGCCAGCCCTCCCGGGTCACCCCACACAGCAGCCGGTGACTGGCACCGCAGGTGGGACAGGCAACAGGAACAGGTTCGAGCTTGCCATTATCTCGGTGTTGCTGCAGGAGCTACAGGGACATTCTGGGAGTAAGCAGCAGCCACACCAACTCGTACAAATTGCCTCGTTGGGGCAAGCATCGAAGGGGCCGGGGGTCTAGCCCCTGCAGCAGTGGTGACAGCAGCACTGGCTGGCTTGTCTCAGGCAGCCCTGGTGCTTTGCTGCACGTTGGAGAAAGGAACAAGAACACGTAAAATTAAAAGATCCTGTCTATTTTTAATCACACACACTACATATTTGGAGTGACCTTGTGGAGGAGGGAAGAAGAGTCATGGGATTGCTTTACTTTATACCCATTCCCTTTGAAGGATTTGCTTGCTCCTGCATCTCCTTGCCACTGAGCTCCACACCCATCTCCAGCACTGATCTTCACTACCCTCCACATCCATAGTGAGGCACAAGTGCTTCCTGAGCAAGCTATGATACCCGTAAGGACTTCAGCATCCCGCAGCCATGTCACCACAGACGGCCTCTCAGATGCTAAAAGCTGTGCTGTGATCAGATCTCTGGCTCTCCAGCTCTCCTTGTAACCCACCAGTCACAACCTCACTGCAAGGAGCACCAAGGGCCAATACTGACTTTTCCAGGGTAGAAGGTTTTGGTGGGGTGCTGGTGGTGTCACCCCCGAGCCCCAGCAGCACTTGTGACAGGACAGGGGGCAGCAGGGGCTGCACAGGGATGGGGGGGTGGCTGAGGACATCTCCAGTCCCTTCACATTAACCAGCTGGAACAGACGTGCTCTACCACAGCACGGGGGTTTACCGCTGCTACACAGACAGTTCGTATCGATACGAATGGTAATCCTCAAAAGTATGGTACCAGTATTAAGAAAGACCATTCTAAACCAACCTCCCCCCCAGTAGCTGTTCCCAGGCAGCTCTCCCCAGCTCAGCAGACTATGTGCATCTCCAGCTCTCTCACGATGATTTCTGTTGCTCCCCACTTCAGCAGAAAATAATTCACCAGAGGTCACACAAGCCTTCCGACACAATAAGGCACTGTTGAAAAATAACTGTTTCTGCTTTAAACAAAATATAGATTCTGGATACTTTGCTGGTGCCACAGAGTCAATAATTCTCTCTTCTGCCTGCAAAGCCTGGAGGGATTAATAAACTGCTTTCAACTGAATTCTTGAGTAAGAGAAGCCCTACCCAAGTCTCACTGCAGAGAGATATTTTACAGTGCAATATGCAACAGCGAGCATTCATTTCTCATCAGCTATATGGTTTTTATATCTATTTTTTTTTTCATATACCAGACTATTTATAATGTTAGCCAAGGATGGAGCTCCTAACTTTACTCCTTACTTGAGACCAGAAAGAAAAGCAATCCTGTCCTCAGGCACTACCCCAGAAAGAATAAACAGGGATGGGACCTCAGAGACATTCATCCTGCCAGCAGAACAACGGCTTCCAGCCAGGCATGGAAGCAGGTGCCTGGGAGCAGCCCCAACCCCTGGGCCAGGTGACACCACCATACTCCATGCCCTGATGTCATACCAGGTCTCAACTGCCAGGACCACTCCTCATCCCCTTCTTCCCCACCACCCAGGCAGAAAGCTCTCAAATTAAAGCATTCAGCTGAATCGCGTCTGAAGGACGGAGCCAAGTCCAGCTGACAAGAAGCACAGCTTTAGCAGGTCTGCCAGGAGCACCTTCCTCCCATCGAGCATTCCCTGCTAAAACAGCAAACCCCCACCCTGCCAGTGGGTGAAAAGTACGCCCAGCACTTTGCTAGTGCCAGGGGAGATCTAACACACCAGGGGGCTGTGTTTCATTTTTGAAATCAGACAAATATATCAAGTACCTGCAGAACAGGCACAGAGAAGGAACAGGTCTCCGTGGTGCCTTGGCTGCCCATTGCTGCCTCCTCCGTGACGCCGGGACACACACAGGAGACAACCTGATCCAAACCTGCCGCTTCTCCTGCACGTGCCGAGCTGCACAGCGGGACAGCACCATGCAGATGTACTCCTTTCACACTGGAAAACATCTGCGGAGAGAATTAGCTCTGCTTTGTGTCTTGAGCAGATTTTCCCCCTGCTGACGCCGCTGTGCTGTGCCAGGCTGTCCAGCTTGGCATGGCATCAGGTGATGCAGCTGGTAGCACTTGCTGTTCCTTTGAAATTTTCCAAATTATTTTAACTTCCTTCTGTAAGAAATGTTATTTATGCACCACAAGATTTTGGAGAAAAGTATCCATACGCTCTCCTGAAGACAGGAAAACTGAAGGGCCCAGAAAGCTAAGGAAATAGCTCCTATAGTGCTACAGCAGGAAACTGGAAAAGCAAGGAAACAAAAGCAGTAACCCTGGTTCTTTATGGTTGTTAATTTATGCACTTCCAAAACTGGCTCAGTTAAAAAGAAGAAAAAACGTTCCCTTTCCAGATTTCTCTAACCAAAAATCATACCATGAAGACTACTAAGCAAGGCCAGAATTTTGTCAATAATGTGGGAAATCTAATAGCAAGAAAGCCTCTTTATCCAGTTACTATCCTTCATTGGGAAAAAACGCACAAGAACCAGCGTAGCAGTGACATCTCCTGGAAGCCAACTAACCATCACAGAAAAAAACCCCAACTTTTTAACTCTATCTTGCTCATTAACAATTGGTTTAGCTGATTCACTTGAACAGAGAGACTACAATATATGCTACTGTTTAACCTACACTTAATAGCAGGAAAAAAAACAACCAAAAAAAACCACCCCAAAAAACATGAAGAGCATGCACACACACCCCTTTAGGAACCAGCTCTCTCAAACATCTGTAGAAAAGCCTTTGCTCTCTGGACAGTTGCTGAAGGGAAAAACCCCACAGATTATGGAAGAGTAATGAAGCAATATTTATTGTTCTAAAACTCTGACCTAGTTTTTATCTGCTTAGATTATCTGGCTGCTACTTTGTCAATATATTGGATTTTTATTGCCATAATCACTGCTTCTTGGGACAAATAAAGGTGGTTTTGTATAAGACACTTTAGGAAATCTTTCTGATCAGCTCACTTCACTCAATCTTTGGCTGCTCTTTGTGAAGCACTGGTGATCAAAATGTGGTAAGAGCACCCACTGACAAGTTACAAGGGTTCCAGTTCCACATGTTGCCTCTGCTATCACGCATCCAGTGTCAGCCCTCCCGCCTGCAGACAAAAGAGCAAGTCTTGCATCCATCTCAACCTATGTGGAAACCCCACAACCTTTGTCTTGTCTTCTGTAAGGGACTTCTGCTCACAGCCTTTGAGCCAAATTTGCCCAAAGGGAGCCAGTCAAACAAGAGCAATATTCTACACACCTGGTTTTGTGAGCCTATCGACCCCTCACCACTTGGAATCTTTGTCAGGCTTTTTACAGCCCCCTCCCCATGGTGACCCAAGGTGCTGTGCCACACTGTCTCAGAGCTTAAGCACTTACCCACAACAGAGTTGGGTATGAAAGTCTCCCAGCACAGAAGGTATTTAAACTTTCTGCTCTGGTGGCTGCAATTTCTCCCCAGCAAGTGCGGAGTTCAGATCAGGTTCCTGGTCCTGCAATGACAGACGCTCCGCAATCGCGATGCTGAAATACCTCGTTTTCCTGCTGCCACGCTGCTGTTGGGGAGATACTGGGGCAGCCTGGCTGGCTGGAGCAAAAGGGGTCCCTGCACTGGAAAAATGAGGGGACCTGTCAACCCTTTGCACTGCAAAGCAACTGTTGCAGAGCAAGAAATGCAGAGATTTTGTCTGGGTGTGAAACAGCCACATACCGAACAGAAAAATGGAGTTCTCGAGGGCACATACCGGAGCAGCACAGGCATCTCACCATCACGCTCCAAAAACCAGCTCCAAACACCTAATGAAGACAGCCACATATGAAAAGTGGCACTGGATAGGTGTGCTGGGCTTTATTTTTCCAGTTTGGAAGGGAAGTCACTCAGACTACGCAGAAGTAAGCCTTTAGCAAAGAACCAAGTCCCGGCTGCAGCGGTGAAGGGTCCCCATGGCTGTGCTGCAGCCAGGGCTCTTCTCCCCCAGGGCTGCACTCAGAAGGCACCACCAGCTGCCCACCCACCAGTCCAGAGCACAGAGGGACCAGCTCATCTCAACCAGCAAGCAGATACCTCTGCCCATCACAGACGTTTCTCTTGCCCACTGGTATTCCAGCGACTTAAAAGGCCCATCAGGATCGGGGCTGGCAAAGGTGGGGGGTTTCCCCAAGACCCTGCCCTGCAGCAGCAGGAATATTTAGGTCAGCCTTCCCACTTGCCGAACCCCAGTCCCCAGGGGCTGCCTTAAGACTATGGAATCACCTTTTTTCTCTTGACAAGCAAACCTTTTTAGAGAACCACATGAGTATTTGCTTAGCGGGACTGGGGAGAAGCAACAGCAAAGGAAAACTCATATTGCGTCTGTGTAACCACAAACAAAACCTGCCTTTACAAAGGAATAATAAAGGGAGGGGCAGAAAACAGCACACTCAGCAGTGCTGGCACTCTCGGTATGGCAGTCTTGGGCTCTTGCACTGCTCCTTCCTCCCACACTGTAACATATTATTAGAGGAAGTTCAAGTGTTAAACTACATGGAGCATAAAGAATTGTGAAACTGCCAGAGAGCAATGGTGCAGAACAAAGTGTGCTGTTTGGCACCAGCCACCTCCATGCATTTGCAGACAGAAGTCCTGGAGCTGTTATGTGATGATTCATAAATCAAAAGGAAAAAAGCAGCCTGTGATAGCCTTGAAATTACCAAAAAAATATCAGTTTAAAAATCTTATGAAAAGAACACTTAACCTTTCTCCTTAAAACAGATCTATGAATAGTTTTACGAAAGAATAAGAAAGGAAAAGTCAGTCTTTAACAGTGTTTGCTACAGGTGCTCCTGTTTCAAGAGCTGGGAAGCACAAACTTTCCTTTCTAACTCTTGCTTAAGAGTTTGTCAGCATCAAATTACTTCTGAACTGCTAGTTTGTGTAAAAATGCCCTAATGGTGTTCAGTCACCTGGGTCTTTGAAAAGTAAAATACAGAAGTGTGCAAGCATCTTTTTCCCCTCTATTACAGGAGATTTACAACCAATTTCTCTACCCAGATCCTAGCCTATTTAGGAGGGAGAGTAACTGAGTGCCATATTCTAGTTTGCTTCTGAAAACACTGGCTGCAGCTGAAAAGGAAGATTTGCCACATTAACAGTCAGGAAAACCGTTTTGTTTTCAAGACAAGCCAAAGGGCCAGAGGAAAATAATTTTATTATATCCACGTTTAAAAGAGTAGGGGTGAATTTGCATGCAAAATTAAGGTGTTTTGGGTGGTTCGTTTGTTGTTTTTAAATAGAACAAATTCTCATCTTTGTTCATTACAGATGCTTTCAAAATCACTCTACGAATTGTCTCACTGCCAGGGATCAAGCCAGCTACATGCCAGTTTAATGAACTAGATAAACAACTGTGTCACCAATGTCCTTTGTCAGGCCATTCTCAGTAATCTGAACATGTTTCTTTTCCAGGTTGATGTGGAAGATAGCTTGCTCCAGAATAGGCGTTTTCTCTGCTTCTTCTTTGCCAAGGACTGGAACACGCCGGGGCCCAAGCACAGGATCATCAAACCTCATCAGCTTCACTTTAGAGACATCTGCAGTAAAAAGACTTGCTAATTAGGCTACAGGATCTACACACAAGCACTAATATCAACTGAATTAATCAAAGCAATGCTTAATACTTGGCACTTCTGTATCTGCACTTGGCAATTTTCCTTCCCACAGTGCCAGGAGGTTTAGACA
>JAVJGJ010000061.1:64355889-64372779 GCA_035590215.1 Microhierax caerulescens | reverse complement strand
TTCAGATTTGTATTATTTTTAATTCCTGAAATCCTTCAAAAAAAACACAGCTGCTGTTCATTTAATAAAGCTATTTGCATTCATTAGACTGGCCAGAAACTTAATGCTTGTTTCAACATCTGACATGAAATTTTATCACACTATCCTGTGGTTTCCTAAAACATCTTTCCAAGCAGGTGGATAAGTGAGGAATACTGAAATTATCAATACATAAGCCAGAAGAAACATCACTTATTTCCAACAAAAATCAAGGAAAAGCACCTGCCCTGAAATATTGCTACCTGCAAAGACCACAAAGACTGTCGAGATACCACAAACATTTAAATTGATCATAGTGGTACTAAGAGGCAGCTTTTATTCCAACTGCAACATGGCAAGAAACAGGAAAGCACCAAGATTTTCAGTGCCACACAATGAGACTGTGACAAAGATGAAAACCATCTCTCCCCTTCTGTCTTGTCACTGCACATCACCCCAAGAACCTAATGTGGCAGCAGAAGAGCCCTGCATAAAGCTGCTACACAGAAAGCTATTCAGAAAGCCAACAAGCAAGAGGAGGCAAAGCCATTATTGGCAGCAGTCAGGATTTTCACCCAAAAAAAGGGACCTCGATAGAGTTGGGTCTTCCACTACTGGCAACCAGCCAACACCAGGGGACTGGATAGGCAGCGTTACGATGGCTTAAATTCAAAGTCAGTTCACAGGTGAGGAAATGCTTTTGTCTTAATACTTTCACACTGGAATCCACTATTGCCCAAGGGCTGAGTGCTTTCAGAGAAATTCTTCCAGTACTTATAGCGTCTCTTAAGACTGCAGAGTTCAATGTTTAACAACAGCTCAAATAAAGTATTAGTACATGAAGAATACAGGAGTAGAGAGGGAAAAATGGCTCAGTGGACTGAAAAAGTGTGTTAAACTCTTTCCTACAGAGGTTGCTAGCTTGAGTTTGGCATAAACAATGGTGATTAATAGGCTATTGAGCAATTCTTCAGTAATACCAATTTTAAGTGAACAGACTATTTTTCACTATGAATTGAGACTGAAACTATTAGAAGCCAACATAGCACTGATAAATTCACCTTCAGCTAAACAGAATCTAGTAATTTTTTTTTCCCATCCTTGGGGTACAAAATAGAAGCGGCAGAAGCTGCCTATAACCAGTTACGGGACTAACTTTTTTTGTTGTACATTCAAAGCACAAGCTGAAATATCATCTACATTCACCTCTGGCTGAAGCTAGGTTTTGGTGTACCAGTGGCAGAATGAAAGATTAATGAGGAAAATGCATAGCAAAGCCTGCTTATTTGCATGTTATCTCTTTTCTTGTTCACTCAGACCCAAAACTTCTTGCTCTTCCCTAAGCATCTATTACAGCAGCACAAACTTCAGCAGCTGTTTCCACTTCTCGTGGAAATGTTAATCTAATCAGCGTGTGATAGCTGTACATCTGTGCTAGTACTCTACCTTTGATTCCTCTGTCCATCTTCATTAAGCGCCTGATCACTGTCTCTCTGCTGTCTCCTTGCCTGACTTCAATTTTTGTAGAGAAGTGGCCATTTGATGGTTGAGGGTTCACCAAAAATACAGACACACTGGGCTGTAAAAAAGTTAATACAAATGTTAAAGGAGAATATTTGTGATCCAAGCTTCAGAGGAAACGTGAAACTAAAAGAAATATACATCTTCTATCACCAAATATTCTGGATGGATAAACTTCCTTTAGAAACACTGACTGACAGTGACAGAATGCAAGCAGTCCCCCAGCTCTAAAATACAAGCCAGAGTATGCACAAGTTTTTAGGATACACTTAGGGAAATCAATGAATTTTTTTGTTAAATGTCTTAGAGCTAGAAATACATGTGATACCACTGTTGTAGAGTTTCACCGATCTTACACATTACTCACTAATCCTTCCAAGAACACAGCTGCAGAAAAACTTCTGAAGGATTTTTATGCAGCTGAATGGAATTTATGAGCCTGTTATGAACTAATGGGTAAGCACAGAAAGTTATTAAAAAACACTTTAGGATTCAATAAACAAGTAATACAAAGTTTCACAAAGTTTCACTTATACCTGCCATACTTGCACAAGTATGGCCACACTTGCACAAGACTGTCTCAATCCTCTATTTTTGGCCTGTGTTCTACCTTATCTAGGCAGCACTCATTGAGGCATACGGCTGAAATGAAGAAGTATAAGAGTATGTGAATGTTAGGTCACTTGTTTTTAGCAGTCTTCAGGACATAGTATTAAATCGTGCTGACTGGACGAGCCTTAAAGCTAAGGTACAACCATAGTCACATTTAGGGCTCTATACAGAGAAAGGAAAAAAAGCGTAATTGCTTCAGGAAATGTTTCCTGTTTTGAAGGGGTGTGGGGTCAAAGGCAAAATAAATACAACATTCATGTCTGATTAAAGTCTTAAATGCCATATTTGCTTTTATCTGGGTTGTTTTAAATCAAGCTTTCAGAATTCTAGTATCTGAATTGCTGATTTTACCTCAGTTCTGAATGTAGAAAATGGTTTTCCAGGACAGCAGTCTTCTTTTATTTTATCTTCTGCTTCAGAAGCAAACTTCACTTCAATATGATCCAGCTGTAAAAAAGAAAAAAGGGGAATGAGGGAATAAAGAGGAGTTCGGATGTTTTAGAGGGAACAAGAGGAGTTCGGTACCAAGGCTATCAAACAGCTGGTTGTACAGTAAAACGGAAAGTAAATATGCATTGGCATGAGGTAACAATAGCACAACTGACATTACAAAATATTGTCTGGAAGGGATCTCTGAGAGTCACCTCTTCCCTGCGTGGACTAGTGCCCCCAGCCAGCCCTTGAGGACAGGGATCCAGCCTCTCTGGGTACCCTGCTCCTCACGTCCCACCTCACAAGCTGCAGCCCAGCAGTACCTTTGGGTTTCCGTCCCTTGTCCGACTGTCAGCCCACCACCAAGACAGAGGTTGGCTTTATCATCTCTAACTCCCTAAGCAGCAGCAGATTTCTCCGAGATCTTCCCCTCAGCCAGTCTCAACCAGCACACCTCCTTCAGCCTCTGGCCGTACGTCACTCACTCCAAGCTCCCCGCAGACACCACAACCGCAAGTCCCCAAAGCCTTTCTGAACTGGGGACATGGAGTGGGGGAGGACAGGACACTGACACTGCCAAATTCAGGCTCAGCAGAGCCGAGCGGAGAGGGATGGCTTCCCTTGACTTGCCACATCACGTCCTATACTGGTAACTCCTTCTAATGTAGGTCAACACGCAGCGTGGCTCATTTGTGGTGACAACACACTCGCGTGAAGTTTACATTCATCCTGACAACCCCAGGGTAACCCCGAAGTCCTTCGTAGCAGAGCTGGTGGCCAGCCAGCACCAGCATACAGAAACATGGGGCAATTCTGCCCTGGTACAGAACTTGACAGCTCCTGTAACTACAGCAGATTTAACAGCCCAGTTCTCTAGTTTCTCTAGACTCTCCCACACGACAGAGACACTGTTCAAACAGATCAGCTGTTTAACTGCTCCCTCCCCAGTTCAGTGGGTTTTGCAGACTTACAAATATTTTTAAAATAAAAGTTGTTGCTCACTCTTGACTTCACTCTAATATGGGACAAGTCCAATAAAGCCACATTTGTTTCACACTGTACAGGTTACAAAACGAAGTGTAGCAATACACACAGACACACACTGCAAAGTCTTGAAAGAAATTCCTAAAAATTCCTAAAACAATTGCTCATGGTTGGGTTTTTTGGTTGGCTGGTTGTTCTTGAGTTTTGGGGTTTTTTTGTTTTTGGTTTGGTTTTGGTTTTTTTTTTTTCCAAACGTAACTTACCTGAGCTATCCCCTCATCAACATATTACCTATTGAACTAAATTCCGATTACCATATGAAGCAGCGCAACTGCTACTAGACTGGCATCCATTTTACTCCATGGCATAGTTTTAAAAGCCCTGCCCAGAACCTGCTCCTTGGAGAGGGCAAGGCAATCTGCTGCAGTTAACGTGCCATTGTAAGAGTCCAAGGATACAAGGCTAGGGATTCTGATCATTCTTGCTAATAATGCCTTGAAACATCTCCTACATTTTTTTCAGCTGAAGAAATGAAGATACTGGCTGGGTCAGAGGAAAAATGTCTCTTTAAAAGCATCACTGGACTTTGCTATTACAGATAAAACCAGCACCGCAGTGAAAGCCCCCTCTGTTTTGTGGGAAGATGTTTGTATACTACACACTTACTACTGTGTCTCAAGCCTGTATTTAACAGATTTATATAACTATAGTTGACAAATTTAAACAGCAAGATTGAAATACAGAATGCTGATTAAAAAACTATTACTTGAGCAACACAGACTCAGAAGTTAATGTAAATAGGCTTAGAGCTTTAGGAAAGACAGTCCTCCAGCTATCCCAATAAAAAGCAAGTAATGAATATGCCAAGAATGTACCAACCTCCAGGGAATTTGTCAAATAGACAATATTCTCCATGAGCACTGCACGTTCATCAAATTCCAGTTCCAGATTAAGAACACGTGAACCATTCTTCTCCAGATTTTCCTGTCAGAGGAAAAAAAAAAAAATTAAAACCCTCTGAACACTGCAAGTAAAATGACGCTTCGAAATGGCAAACTATCTACATTAGTCATGAAAAGAATAGGCTTTTGAATATGAGAGCTCTCTGCTGGCACAACATGCTAACATAGGAGCAATAATTTTCTTATAACAGGGTTTCTTCTACAGGGAGTAAGTGACACTGATGGGAGGAGTAAGAGCAATTAGAACATATTTTTAATATAGAATTGAAAAGGTGTTTGACATTAACAGTTATTTATAATCCCTACTTAATGTGCAGGTTGAGAATTCACAAAATAAGTCAGCATTTCAGTGGTATTTCACAGCAGGAAATTCTCTTATGACCTAGTTTAAAATAAAGGACAAGCATACAACAACTGGACATGTTCACAGCAGTCATAAAACAAGTTCTCTGCAGGGAAATAACAACTACTTTATATGTTAACATAAAAGGAACTTAATTAGTCCAGAAAGCCAACAGCAACAGTCACAAGAGACAGAGTATTAAAGGCAATATAAAAACCACGTTATTTTTTTTTTTTTTAACACTAAAACAGAACTTCCTCTTCAGAATTTAATCTGTCCCTTTCTTGCTTTCATATGCTGAGCCAGCTGTCTCCTTTGAAGATCTGCTTTGTCAGACTCAGCATGGTTGTGGTTTCCTGGTTTCCTTGTCAGTTTAATGTGAAAGATTCCCTACATTAACACTGAATTGCTTCCCTTTGTAAATCACAAAGTTTCTTCTACATTTAAGCCTTCCTTTCATGAATAGGAAGCGCAAGCAGAAATGCTCCTCATACACTAGAATTGCTGAATAACTGGTTTCAGAGAAAAACATACTGATCCAGGGAGTTTCAGCTCAGATGTTTCTGTCTTTATGTGAAATTGCTTGCTGCTCTTTACAAGTGAAAGGATTGATTATCGGGTAAGCCTCAGCATGCCAACACATTCCCTGTGTGCACCAGCATCACTACTACTGCCAGACTGCGGACATCAAAAAACAGGGATGTTTCAGACCTAACACTTGTAGGACGAAAAGCTTGTCTGACCTTTTGCAACTGTATCAGTTGATCTAACGTTACAAACTTTTACAGGAAGCTTCATAGCCGATTTGTACTCTGTTCCTCAGAAGGCTTCTGAGCTACCATGAAAAGGAATAACTAGAATAACCCCAGAGAGAAGGCAAAAGAGCACTTCCATTTATAAAATATGACAGAGCTTACAAACAGAAGACAAATTTTAAAAATCAAGCTAAATCTTAAGGAGAAAAAGTAGTATTTGTACACTCATTAAGATTTTTTTTCCATTACTAATCCCTCTCAACTTCCACAGACTACAAGTAGAAGTCAAAAAAGTTTTAAATCCTGCTCTACCCACCTTATTTATTTATTTTTTTTTTTATATTATGCTTCTTGGACCTTCCTAATTGCTGTATTGAATTTTTATGTGCAACACCAAGCACAAAGAAGTTTCTTCCAAAAAAAAAAATGCAAGCCATAGGCTTGCATGACTCTGGGAAAATAATAATGAAATATCACAGTATTAGTGATAAAACCGTAAGAATGATACACAAAATTCATTCCATTCAGGGCTCAGAATTTTTTTTTTTTCAAGAACTACGTGGCACCTATGAAAGGAAAGGTGAAGCGTACTAGGTCATCTTTTTAAGTGTGCATACTTGATAATTCCGTATTACCTCAGGACCCCTTCCTAATTTTTTTCTTTGTTTTTTTAGAAAGGTACTAAAGAACCTTCAGTCCTTTTTTTTTCCTCCCTTAACAGTAGTACAATCAATTATCTCTAGCATTGTTCTTAACTTTCAAATGCTAAGCATTCTTATATTTCCAGACCAACACCTTACGCTCACATCAGCATGAAAAACTGGAAAAGGCAAATATTCATTTCAAATGCAGAGCAATCCACATGTATTTGAAGCACAGATTATATAACCTGCAAAATACATAAACTACCAAGCCTCAACTTGACCATTAGTTTACCTGGGCTAATTCACATAGACACATTTTTATTATAGCTTTCTTCCAGAGATGTCAAAGAAGTTTTTAAACAAAACCGTGTAAAAGCCAAATAAGCAAGGGCCAAGATACAGACTGAAGTCAAACGTTACTAGAAGAAGAAAACACCAACACCCATGCATCAAGTTACAGATTGTTGCCTTTGTCTGACATACTTCATTCACAGAAGCTTTTTCTATACAAGAACATCCCTCTGACACCTACCTTAATCATGGCAACAAAAGGCATAACCTTCTTCATATATTTCTTCAGCTCTGGCAAAGCATTAAGCTCACTGGCAATTACTTTGTTATCTGGCAGTTGACCTCCACCAACCTAAACATTGATGAACATCCATTAAAAAGTATAGGTATCATTAAAAAATCTTGCCCTTTAATATCATATACCCTCTGTGCTTTCCCATAAATACCAGCAAGGTTTGTCATCATCATTGATTCCACATAAAATAATTTTCTCATCCCTTTGAAATGTCAGGCCAAATGGCAGATTTTAACATGGATTCAGGAAGAAGCCTATGGAATGCCGAAACTTTAATACCCCAAAACCAAATTTCACATGAGGAATATGGGTTTATCTCAGTAACACAATTTGGAATAGTCACACCCCTCTAATCTATCAGCTACTATGTTTGTCGAGCTGAGAAGGCTGAAGAATCAAGAAAAAGGCCAAAAGCCACTCTCATCAGTTTTTCCATGTCAGAAGCAGATTTTTTCTGCTTTTGGAAAAGCTCATTTCTTCTACTTATGACCGATGTATTCTATTTCAAGGTATTTCTTGTAACTTCACTGGATCATATACACCTATTCAAGGACCAAAACAATGCTTCTAAGCCCCCTTGCATAGCAGGGCAGCATTAATCTGTCAGTCAACAATGTTTCCTCAGAAATATACTTGGGAAAAAGAATATTTTAAAAACTAATGACTTACAAATGAAAAAAATAACAGAACACATGCTTTTTTTTTTACTCAGATTGTAAAGAACAATGAAATTGTACTGTCAAATCAATGACATTCCTTAAGACATTCTTATTAAGCACCAAAATCTATTGCACAGTTGTGAAAGCATAAAGATTATGAAAAGTATCTTGCTTTAGATGCAAGTAACTTGGTAACAAATTATAGCTTATACGCTTTTAATAGATAGAAAAAAAGAGCCCACAAAAAAGCAGACAAGCAGCCCAAAGAAACACAGAAGGATGACCACCTGATAGTGCTTGCGCAGAACCGATAAGGTGATGCGTTGCCAAGGCGGGTAGCTCTTTGCCACATAGATGGTACAGTGAGAAGGCTTCTGGGAAGGTTCTTTAGTACCTTTCTAAAGAAACAAAGAAAAAAAATTAGGAAGGGGTCCTGAGGCAATACAGAATTATCAAGTATGCACACTTAAAAAGATGACCTAGTACACTTCACCTTTCCTTTCATAGGTGCCATGTAGTTCTTGAGATGGAGTCGGAGGTCATGAGCTGCTTCCATAAGGTACTGAGAAGAGCGAATTAATACCTCATCTACAGGACCTGCTATCGGCCACGAGGCTCTCAGGATGGAATCGGGCTTTGAAGAAAGGAAGACATGACATGCACCAAGATGAAAATGCAGTAGTACCTGGTGGGTTTTCAACCCGTTATAGGTTGAGTGGAAACTGGAGTTTAGACAGTTTGAATCTCATTGAGCACCCACCTATAACTAGGCTGTAAAGGAGTAAGTATACAGCCAACAAGCATTTATCTGCAGGTGTGTTAAGGACTATACATACAATTACACCTGCCATATAGCTACATGATCTCATCTACAAGCACAAAGCACTTGAAAAAAAAAACATAAGTTTCATGCACAAGCATAAGAATATGGCATCATTTGGGTTAATTTTAGGTCACCTCTTGGTCAGCAGACAACCAAAGTGACTTGTATTAAAGTCACATATATCATCACAACAGACTAACTCTGTACGTTCACTGTCCTACGCACAACAAGCTATTACGACTCTTCATATTATAAGACATGATTCTTCTACTTGCATATGTAAGACATCCGTAAGCCTAATACAAGCCTTACTAAAAATCAGTAAAAGTTCAGATCCAAATCAAATGACAGAACTGAATCGTTAGTACCTTTCCCAGCAGTGACCAGATGTGCTCACATAAGTGCGGACAGATAGGAGCCAACAGCAGAGTCTGAACTTCAATAAACTGAAACACCAACTCTCTGTGCATTCCTTCTATCGCCAGCTCACGGTACTTATCTTTTGCTGCCTGAAACACAGCCAATGCAACCATCATTAACACACTCCAACTGCCATGGAGAAACACTTAGAAGAAAACACACACAATTTTTCTTCCAATACACCTTTAGAATGTAAGCAGCTTGGAACTCAATAATAGATTATTTCAAGAACTGTATTTTCCTGAAGCACCCGGGTGTGAATCTGTCAGTTGGTCATTTAATTTTTACATTAATACGGTACTTTTTAAAAGCATTTATTGGCACAGACATAAAAGACAAAAATAACCACAACTGTTTATCAGGTGCTATCATCCCAAATAGCTTGCATGAAGATACTAATAATTATTAAGAAAAAGGCAGTGAATATGATCTATCATTATACTTGTAACTCAGCCTACTTAATCGTATTCCTGAATATCATAAAGAAGTCTCTCTAATTCATTAATTGAAGTAGCGTGGTTCAGCAGACACTCCATAGACATAGTTTACGGAATATAATAAAAAGTACTCTGCTTCCAAACAAATCTGTTGATATCTGGATTTCTGATTAAGAATTCTTTATTACAAAGGAGCTAAAGAAAGGAAACACTTTTTAATAATGTCTTTTTTTTAAGCAGCTTTTTGCTCATATTAGATAGCAGGACTATTTGCAGCATCACAGTTGTCTTCCCCTGGACCTTTGTAAAATGACTCAAGACTACCTTTTCATTTCAGATTTATTTCATTAAAGTACTCATTTCTTGGCACAATTCTGATGCCAATTCAGCTGTATAACTAACCATCACAGACATAATGATCAAAAGAAATCCACAAAGTAACAAACACTAAGTGTTAGTTTCTTACACCTGAAAAAAGACCTCCCACCTGAAATTCAAAGAAGCCAGTTTTCAGAGCTTCTTTAAACATCATCCGCTCATAATTTTGGTCTGTCTTCATGATGCCTGCATTCATTTCACTAGGGAGGACAGGGAAATGAAAACATCAGTATTGCATAGTCTTCCCCACATAATGGCAACACTGTAAAAACAACACTATCAATGTCATCAGTGCAGCACAATCCCATAACCTATTCTGTAATGTGTTTTGTTCTGTAAAATTCATTAATTTGTAGGGAAAAGATAACTTAAGAGATGCTCTTTGCAAGGAAAAAAAAAAATAAAACGGACCAAACTGTATTATTAGCCTTTGTACAGTACCTGACAAATACTCTGTCATTGAAGGTGTTGGCAGGACCACTTCTCAGACTGTCTCTGTTGGCAATCATCTCCTTTACCCACTCCACCCATGTGTAGAGACGAAGAATACCAGCATCTGCCACAGCTTCCATGAAGTTGGCATCTTCAACAGTGTCTCCAGCATCAGCCAAAGCTAAACGCATGCCTGAAAGAAACTGGATCAGCTGACACGGCTGGCATGCAATTAGCTGGTAGATATAGATGCAGAAGGCATGGGACTCAAAATGAAGAGTTAATTGTAATTCATTATGAACTAATAAAATGCAAAGTCTGTTTACGAACTGCCTGGCCAACTAGAGAGAGGTGTCTCAAGAGTACACTTTATCCAGGAGAGGTACACTGCCCTCCTTAGGAAGGAAACCAGACAGACACCAAGAACCAGGAGACCAGCACAGTCACTGTCCAAAAAACACGGTCACGCAAGAGGGAACATAGGTGTGCACGTATACACACCATGTGCATCAACAGTACGTGTCTTACGGTTTGATCTCCTAAACGAACGTGGAGGAATGAGACAGGCACCCTCTAGAAAGTCTCAACACCAGTACCAGTTCCAGATTGAAACACGTGTTGTGCTCACATGCTTCCCAGTTTTTTAACTAGAGTTCAGCTTTTCAAACAAGAACAGGTGGTAAGCGGTAGATTTATTGCAATTCAATACTCCAATAAACCCATGGCTCCTCTGAGAGCAAAACACTAATTTTAGTCATTCTGGCACAACTGAAAACCAGATGTAGGTCAGAACATACTTACCATCTGCAGAAAACTTGTCAACAGCTTGAGTTAGGGTAAGAAAGTTGCCTGTAGATTTAGACATCTGAAAAAAACCAGAAGAGTCTTTGTTTTCTCACACATCCATTTTGTTGTTCGATAAATAAGACAGATGCAACAAGGGTTTGGGCAAACCATTGAGAAAATATTTGCTCATGAATCACAGCAAAAGCAATTTAGTAGATCTTAACTAGATCTCACAGCAAAAGCAGGCTAAATTTTGCAAGCACTTATTCAACTCCTGAATGTTGAACTTGTCTTGAGATTTGCACCAGTCGTTACTACTAAGGCCCATAAATGCCACATCTGCAGCGAAGTGGCAGCTGACTTCTGCATCATTTGGGTTCCACCTCAGACTTTGTCAGGCTTTGAAAAACAGGGCAACAGGTACCAAAATTTAATTCCAGGAATCACTTAAGTGTAACTTAAATACTACTTCAAAATTGGCATTTTCAGCTCATCCTGCATTGATTTTTCAAGACAGACTCTGGGGGGGTGTGGGGTGTGTGTGTGTGTGTTTGCTTCACATTAGACAGTCTCCAAGACTCAATTTCTACATTCGGGCACTTCTAATTAAATTCAATTTCAGAACTCACATACATCAGCAAGTTATTGCCACAAACTTATCTCTCACTGCACCTACTCCAATGCTTAGCAAAGCTAAAATTTAGTACAAAAAAAAAATCATTCTATATTACCCTAAAACTTAATAGAAATGTACCAATATCTTTACTAAACTGGTGAAGCTATACAAGAGCTAACTTAAGAAAAGCATTATATAAATTGGAGGAATGGCAGATTTTTGCTTCTGATGAATGAAAAACAGGAGAGCACCAATGAAGACACTAGAATTTTCACTATTTCCTCCTCTTAAATTCCGATAATTTTTCCAGTCTGGCTGGCAAGTGCCTATTTTGACAACCACCAAAGCCATCTCATACATGAAACCTCACCGTACCTTTTCAGAATTGAGAAGAAGATGTCCATTTGCTCTCACAGCTACTGGCCATTTCTCTCTGTTTCAAGACAAGATATAAAGCCTTTGGTAAGGCAAATATATTTTCTCTTTCAAAAAAAGAACAAAGATTTTATGTTCCAGTTTGGGATGAACATCTTCAGTGGAATCTTCAAAAAAATACCTAGGGGGTGTCTTAAAAAAAATTAAGGAGTGTCTTTGAAGATAAAAAGAACTACAGTGCAAGGACTAGGGATTATCATTGCTGAAATGCAAAGCAGGGAGCACTGCACCCACAATTATACTTCATTTACCCCATCTCCCTCTTTTCAGAATTGAGAAGAAGATGTCCATTTGCTCTCACAGCTACTGGCCATTTCTCTCTGTTTCAAGACAAGATATAAAGCCTTTGGTAAGGCAAATATATTTTCTCTTTCAAAAAAAGAACAAAGATTTTATGTTCCAGTTTGGGATGAACATCTTCAGTGGAATCTTCAAAAAAATACCTAGGGGGTGTCTTAAAAAAAATTAAGGAGTGTCTTTGAAGATAAAAAGAACTACAGTGCAAGGACTAGGGATTATCATTGCTGAAATGCAAAGCAGGGAGCACTGCACCCACAATTATACTTCATTTACCCCATCTCCCTCTTTTCAGCTACATTTAATTTAAAGGCCAGTGATTGGCATTGCCCAACAGCACTTGATAGAGCTAGGTCCCACATATCTCTAATGGAGGAAGCAGACACCGAATTGCCCACAGTCATCTTTACTATGCATCAGAAAACAGCTTTTCCTATATACAGTTTTATAACGCTTAAACAGAGGTTGAAGGGAATGCAAACACAGCTTCTTCATGCACAGAACTACATCTTTCTAAAAGCACCACGTGATCAGCAAAGACTCTCAACCTGTACTGCACAGTCCACAACAATATATATATACGTAGTTCTAACAATCCTTGAGAAGTAATTAAGACAACTTAATAACAGTGTCACTTAAAATCCCAGTGCAGGAATACAATTCCACACTGGAAAATCCATAGGAGGAGATATTTACAGAAGACATGTGACTCTTACAAAACAGGCCAATGAAAGCTAAAGTTAAAATTTGTTCTCCACTTTTGCACACTTACTTTTTCAGGTGGCTACTTAACTGATCATTTCATGCCTGCACAGACAGCTAAAACAAATGCAAAATAGCATCAGGCACCACAATTCCAACAGTGGCTGCAACTGGATTTAGCTCTAGATGCTGCTACTCAGTATTCTCTCCACTTCCAAAGGATGAAAAAACCCTGAAGATATACTGAGACAGCATTGGTGTGTTTTCACACATATCCTCTAAGAAACACCAAGCCAAGGTACTGTTTAGTTAGGACATATTAATCTTTAGGTTTGCTCTAGAGCTAATTGAAACTACCAAGTCAATTATGCTGCATGCTAGAATTTCAGTGTTTAGAACACACAGGATTTCAGCAAGTCAAGCTAAAGTCGTATTACACAGATTTCAGTTTTTCTTTAAATAATGTTTTAAAATTTGTACTCAAGAATCTTGCATCCTAAAATCTTCAAAGGATTCCTGAAAAAAAATGGGGAAATAATAGTAGAAAGCATTCAATTTCAGTAACTTCTACTATAAACAACTGGAACAAAGCTGCAATACGAAAGAATGCATTTTCAACCTAATTCTGAATGTTGCACAGTCCAAAAAAAGCCATTAGCAAATGAACCAGAACTGCAAACTCCAGTTTTATCTCCTACGCAACTTTTTTGTATTATCTCCAAACTTACCTTTGATCTGGCCACATAGCCACATGATTGTAGAGGTAGTATGACAGATGATTTGGAACAAGATCTTTGCCAGAAACTCTGAGATCCACAGGATACCAAAATTCAAACTCCTCCTTTAGCTTATCCAACTTTTCTTTTGGAATCTCTGTTTTAGGAAATGGAGCTGCCTTGAAGAAGATGTAATCCCAAACTTCTTTGCTCATTTGATGTGCCCTGCACAGAATTAATCCCATACTGAGATGTCAGTAAAAGTTCCTCTTACACTCCACAGAATTTTGTGGAAGACAGCTGAAAATTGTTGATTCATTCTCACAATGTACTCCATTTGGTAAGCAGAGCAAACACAAACAAAGAGTGTACAGGTGCTTTGTCTAAGATCAGACGAGGGAGTCCAACATCAGTCACAAAATCAGAACCCAGAACTGGTCAGGCCATGCCCTGCTTAAACTGCCCTTTGGTATTTCCTAATAAAGCATGAAGTCTCACATAAAGTAATTAACAATGAACACATTATCTTGAATGTTCTGGCAACCTGATAATTTCTTTTCCAAATGCTGACCCCACCCCACCCCCAGCACCACTTGTAACCTTAACTGAATACTGAAAACCTGTTACTAGTACATATGTTTCTCTGCCCTTCCTTGCACTGGGTCACACAGCCATTCCTTCTGGCTTCCCGAAAAGTGAAAGAGCAGGAGTACAAGAGAGTTACTCTACAATTCAAAGTCACCTCCTACATGGAAAAATCCATGGTCTTTCTCCACTTTGAATAGAATTAATCCATTCAAAATTAACGTTTACTGTAAGATGTATTTTACAAATTACCAAAGATAGGATCCACAATTTTCAGTGAAAATACTGATGAGATGCAACTCAGACCCACAGTTCTGCAGCCACTAGCCTGCATTAAAAAAATTTCCTTCTTGTTTCTACAGAGATTTTTATTCCCGGCTCTTTAGAATTTCTCTGGAGTCCACCAGATGCTTAATTTGAAATATGTGCAGGTAGTAATTTCAAATCAAAAGTTTACTATTTGTTAACATCTACTAAAGTGCTTTAGCCTGTTAAATTATGCAGAGAGGAAAAGCATTATGGATCCAAAGCACTTCCAGCACATATTAAAAACTAGTTCAGATGACGGTCGATACCACCAGTCTAGAAAAACATCTTACATGCACCAGTTTGCTACTTTAGTTCTGGTAGTTACTGTTCTAGGCTCTAAATTACCATGGTGTGCTGTGACTTAGCTTCTACGTTCAGTGCCAAAGATTGCTGTAACCCAATGATGACTGACATGATGTGCCATGAATCCCCTTTTACTTTACCTCACAGAGTAAGCCTCAGTAAAAAGTGTTTGCTAACACTTTAAAAGTGTTTGAAAGATGTTATCTGCTCACATAAGAGTATGCTCCAATTGTATATAGATCTCATATAATTAAGTATAATTCAATTCTCAGGTTGCTCACTTCAAAGTTTGTTTCCAGATACGTCTTGTACATAGGTAGCCTCTCTAATTAGAGAGATTTGAGCTAAAATGAAAGCCTTGCCAAGTCTTTCAGAACTATTTCTGTTTGTAAGAATTGTTACTTCGAAAATGTTTCTCAGATTAATTATAGTATCAAATAAGGTAAGTTCCAGTTCCAATGCATAAACTACTCCAGAAAATCGCTCATAAAACACGCAGAAATAGAACATAAGATTCAAGGCAAGATTAAAGTGGTTTTTTTTCCAATTCTAGATGAGTTGTACTATCCCATCTCTCTCACTGGAAGTTCACAACCTATCCCAGCCAAGAGGTCACGGAGCAGTCTTAGGTATTTTGGTACAAATGCCGCCTTCTCCCTCTTATTTTAAGAGCTTCTACATAGAATGATCTTTTATCCACAACTCCTAAGTTTCTAAGACAGTTACCAACTTTTAATAGTGTCACAAAAACTAATTGCTAACGTTGCTTGCTTTGTGCACTGAAGCATGCAACTTTTTATAGTTGCAAAGCAGTCTCAATTAGCAGAGACACTTCAGCAGCCACTGAAACAAATCACTCAAAAACACCTGGCAAGGACCATTTCACAGTGAGTCAACCAAGTATTAGAAAAGGTGATTTACTCTGCATACAGTTTGCTTTCAGGGGCATTCCTCCTCTCTCTCCAGCCACCATACTCCTTTCTCTTTCTTTATTCCCTTTCTGTAGATTTGCTGTAACTTAGCTAACAGCAGGTTAATTTTTAATAACGATGCTTGTTAAACACAAAAGCAAAGAATCAGCCCCCTTGGCAGGTCTGTGTCAAGAGCAATTCAGGAGATGAGCACACCAAATTACACAAGAAAACTTAACAGTTCGCTCTCCTCACCTGATGCCTAGAGGAGATTCTCCTTGGCCCCTCAGGTTGTCCCCCTGTAACAGATGAGCCACTGTGTAATAGGCCATGTAGATGGTCGAGTCAGAGAGAGACTCTATCAGCCACTGCTCATCCCAAGGCAACCGGGTACCTAGAAGAGACGCAAGCCAGGTATCAGATAAGTCATAACACCCCTACGAAACACGTGACACTTGAGCATGCCTAAGCGGTTTATGACTTCCAGTGGAACACAGATACACACATACACGCGCACAAGTACTCGTGCTTATGTTTTTAAAAGTCCTTTTGTTAAAAATTCAACTTAGGCATTTGAAATTTTTATTAAAGAGAAAATACTTGCTATTTCTGTAGTCAACTTCTTAACAAACATATCAAACAAATTTCAGCTCACGATCATTTGCTGTGTATTCTAATGCAGTTATAACAGCTGCCCCATGTCACAGGCTACACAAGAGGAAGGCTAGCCAGAATGTAAGGACAACACCTGAGAAATGGTGTTAGTTCCTTCCTCTGAAGTCCCTTCCAAATCAATGGCCCAGGCAAAAAGCTACAGAGATGCCACACAGCACCGCTGTAGTAATGCAAAAGTAAAATTACCCCTGGCCACGTGCATTTTCAAGAAAGTGTGTTTTCTCTGGCATGCTGGGTCAAGGTGCAAGTTGGATAAATCTGTTCTACACTTACCTACACCATTTTGGATTCTAGATAGCACTTAAGTCTTCCAAGTGAAGAGATGAGTACCATTCTCATGAAGCACTGAGTTAGAAAAGGAGTGTTTTGCCTACCTAAACCGTATGTCCTGGAGCAGGCATGCTCCTGTAGCCAACCTAAAGCAGCTTCAAAATTTCTCCTTGTCTCTTCACAAAACCTGTAAGAAATAAACTATTACATCTCTCAGCTCTCTTAGACTGCCACCACCAGCAGTAAACTAGTCAACTTTACATCTACTTTTATAACTTA
>JAVJGJ010000061.1:64340868-64355882 GCA_035590215.1 Microhierax caerulescens | reverse complement strand
CTCCAGATGTTTCAAGCACTCTGATGCCTGTTTCTTCCAGGTCACTTCACCATAATCTAAGTACCTACAAGGAAAAGTTTACTGTAACAAAGCAATCCACAAGTACGATAGAACTTGGCAGTAACTTTAAAACTACAGCTTTACTTCACTTACCACTGATCACAAAGGGCCACGACACATTCATCAGCAGACCTCGACATAACTTGTTTCTCAGGTTCCATATAAATCATGGCTTCACCCTAAAAGTTTTAAGGGCAATAAAAGCTAAGATTTAAGTACTTAGCAGTCTTAAATCCTCACATCTTACTAAAAATTATCCTCTCCATTCTAATCTGTTTTACAACATTTCTTACATGGCTTTCATCACTGCACAGGCTCTCTGTCTCAGTATTGACTTTAGTAAAATGAGGGCAATGCTTGGCTATGTACTTCTCTGAGGTATCGGTTCACATAATTTTGTAAATGTCTCCATGCATGACAAAAAGGAGTACAGAAGCACAAAATATTACTGACTATGCCCCTACTGATTAAAACAGCTTCTAGAAAGCCCTGGGGGACAGAGGGCTGGGGGGGGGGATGTAAAGAAAAATAGAATGGTGAGCTTTAACTCTACCTTCACAAACCATATATTCTTATGCAGGATGAAGTGTTGTATTATAATCTGAACAGAATAACGCTGCAACAGCAAAGGAATATTGACTAAATAACTGAAGCCGCTCCCACTTCCAGTCCTTATGAGGAAAATCTTATTAAAGAGATGACATTATCATTGTTCATGTACTGTTCTTCTTTCTCTGCATGATGAACCCCAGAAATGGGGTGTTTGCACACCATGAATAACCTTCATTGGCAGGCTGGAAAAAGACTGTCAATTCAGATCCTACACTTCCAGCATCCTCCCAACGACAGCAAAGATTAAATCAAACCGTCAAAATATTTCCTAGACGAGGTGACGGGATGAAGCAGGGAGTAAGAGATCTCTAATTAAGCTATTCATCCCACTTAGTCCAAGAGCACAAGGTCTTTCTTTTAGCAGTTATTTTGGACTCTGTTGCGATTCAAAGCACCACTGAGAGGACTGCAGAACCAAAACAGAGAAGTTTCTTTAGCAACTAAGCTACTATGAAAAGGACAAAATGGATAATTTAGAAGCAGCTGTGTGCATATTACCACATACATTATCCACCATCATCTTCTGAATAAGCTTCTTGACATCTTGAACTTTTTGTCCTTTGAATCCATCCACCAACATTACCTGTAAAAGATGAGTCACAAAAGTTGCTTTTTTAAAAAAAACTAACAATTAATAGGTGCAATAGCTCTTTAGATCAACATAAAGGAGCAGTCACTGCAATCTTTGAAATGCAAAAAACAGCAATAAAGCTTGGCTTTTTTCAATTAAATACAGTCATCTTTACCCAAAATGAGTTTGCATACATGTCAGCATGCACATAGACAATCAAACATGGATAGTCAGAAATAAAAATTCTTGCCAGCTTACAAGAAAACAGCTGAGGAATACATCATGGTAATCCACTACGCAAGTAAACACAGGAGGAAAAACAAACAAACAACCCATACCAACACATTGCTCTCTTCATATCAGCTTCCAAAACAATACTTGTAACAAAATTGATCAATTCCCCAGAAAGTGATCACTTGCTAAGAAATCAGATTATAAATCTCAGTTTGCATTCATACATTCCTCCATTCTCTTTCTTCAATTCTACAAAACTCCTCCAACTGTAGAAACCGATTGTAGAAGTCTAAATGAAAAGTGGTCTGGGAAAAAAGAAAAAAAACCTTCCCTCTTTCTTACAGCCTTTTTTTTTAAATTACGATTATTACCTTTACTCACTTTTTCTCCTAATCAAACTCAGCAAGAAAACACTTATCAAAATCTTCTATTATTACTCACTCCTTCATAAAATCCTTTCATGTACACTCTCTCCTTGGCCTCAGCGAGCTTCTCTCTGTCATTCTGGCTCTGGATTTTGAGCTCATCACAAATTAATGGAGCACAAAGGTTGCCATAGCCAGGGATTTCAATGATGGGCACCTGAGAATTAACAAAACAGCATCAGTATTCAGTTCAAGTTATCACAATGTCATAAAGTCTACACAAGGTGTTGTTTCCCAGATTTCAGAAGCTTCACAAAGTGATGCATCAAATGAAACAGAGACAAGTACAGTTCGCTTGGTTCAGTCCCTAGGCTGACATGGGAGTTTGAACCAGCAACTATGAAGGTGGGAAAAAACACAGTCATTACTCATTACTTGAAAGAATTTGTGCTACATGGTATCTTGGCCAAAATCAATATTAACCCAAGAACCCCAATGGCAGCAAAAGCAGGTGCTAGGGCATGTCAAAGTCCTACTGTATTGTGCTACTACGTAAATCTGCAGCATCTAATACTAATCAAGTCACATAGGACTTAAAAGTATTAGCGCAATTCTACTCATCAAATCAAAAATCCCTGGCAGTCCCCAGTATCCTCCTGATGCGCCCTGCTGCAAGCAATAACCCAGCTTTATCTCCTGACATGACACCAGTACCAAGCTGTACCAGTACTGAAGCCAGCATGTGGAAGCAATGGTAATGCAGAATGTCAGGAGGGTTTTACCTGTAACTTATACTTTCTAATGAAAACAGATTCAGCCATGAATCAGCATTAGCAGTAAGGGATTTGAGCTCTTTACACAGAACAGATACAATCATAATCTGGCTATTAAGGCTGTAAGTTTTATTCAATTATCAGTATAATCACACAGTCCATTCTCCAAACGAGTAACTCTCACAAAACAGTACTTCCCACAAGTATAGGACAGAATAACAAATCTTGGTTGCAACCCCTAACAGACCAAAACGTAAAACTATAGCAAAACATGAAAGCTTTACTCTAAACCTTTCAGCTCTTTCTGCTGAGGAAGGTTTTAAATAAGACATTCTGGAAAAGGCAGGCACAGTTCTTGGTATGTTTCTCATCAGTGAATGCAAAGTCACATGTATTGCGGTTGGCCATGCTTAGGTGTACTTACTGGTTCAAACGGCAGGACCATTTCATCTTTGATGCCATACTTCACCCTCAAAGCCTTTGAAAGTTTAGAAGAAAAAATAAAATGTAATATGGATAGAAAAAAACTTCTAGAATTAAAGGTTTTCATCTATTCATAGGGTCTTTCTTGTACATAATATTTTATAAAGCAAAGCCACTTTCCTACCTTCCCACCATTTCTCACACTTGAGTCTAATCCCCATCTCATTTTCAGGTGATTCTCTGTCACAATTGTCTACATTTTTAAGAGCAGAAAAAACAATATTGCTGTACCCTGAAAATGAGTGGGACAAAAATTCAATAGCCAGGGATAGCTGTTTAGATGCTGATGTACTCTTGAAGCTGTAAGAACAACAGCTACTTTAAGTTTTATTTGAAATCCATACAGAGGTCTTAATCCCATGTCTGCAAGTCATTTGCACAACAGGAATTTATTCTGTTTCACTGGTACTCTTCTCTAACATGCAGCAGAAGTTACATGATTCCAAAACTCTCCTTGGAGTCTGAGAAAAAACATCTGTCCCAGCCCAGCTGGTTTTAACTTCATTTATTTTTTACTTTGATTTCAAGTTAGAGACTGCAAAACTACAGTTAAAGGGAGTTTCATTTTACCCAGCAGATATCCACTTCTGACCCTCCACACTATGGAAAGGAAACAGAAACAGAAGCAGTTCAGTTAACAGGCTGACCTGTTTTTTTTTCAAATCTCTCAGGGCTGCAAAGTCATCCGGAGAATCAGAGGGAACACTTGTTACCACTCCAGTTCCTTAACAAAGAAAAAGATACAACAGACAAAAGATTATAGTCAACATGTACTGAATGCACAGTGCACATCAAATAGGCTTTGGCAAGACACTACTGTAAGGTTACCTTTATCTTCCTTAATTGTGAGCATGGGAAGGGCATATGTAACTTTGTAGGCGGTGAGAGGTGCTGAAAGTGCAGCGCCAAGAATCTCCTATGTAGGACAAAGGAATATCACTACAATAAATACCATTTTTTCAGCCTAACCAAGTAAGCTCTCCTGGCTGATACTCTTTTTAAATTTGCTGGCATTACTTATATATTACAAACAAATAAATACATCTATTTAGTTAGACAAAGAGAAAGTACACATGAAAAGCATGCATATATCATTGGAGATAGTATATGGACTATTTACTGGTAGAAACATCAAATACCAGATAATATAAACAAATAATATTGTCAAAAGCTAGATTAGACAAAGGCAGAAAAAGCATATTTTCAAGACCATTTATGCACTGACAGGACATAGTCTAGATGTTGCAGTTGTCTTCCACCTCTCTAATTTGCTTGAATTCAGATCAAGTCTACCAAGAAAGAAAAAAAAAAAAACCAAAACAAATCCCTGTATTTTCTACTTCATCCTTCAGAGCAGGATCAAGAAACATACAAGTTTTAGTGAATGGAGATTGAGTGATGCAAACAGCATGAAAGAACTTTGCATTAGGATGGACAAACGGCACTAACTACCCTTATTCAAAGTGCAGAAGTTAAGGAGTTCAGGATACTAAATCTCAAACCCACTAATACTCAACTACTAAGATAAGAAAGCTTCATTCACAAAGATGTACCAGAAATTTCAGCACCAACAAAACCCTTTTTCCACATAACCCTTTCTAGCTACTACTTTTTTCTGTCCCTTTCCATTTCTCAGAGAAGTCATCACTCTTCCCAGCATACAGAAAAACGTTACTTAAAACCATTCATTCATCAAGCAATGCTAAGGCAATAGTAATGCTATTCTCCACAGGGAAGTGCATCAGGTTAATCTCTCAGAAGTATCTGTAGCTCAGCTGCCAAGGAAGCCGTCTTCTACTTGCTTTTTTAGTCACTAAACACTCCCAAAATTTTTGTAATAGTTCCTATATTTTATTTGTAAGTAGAATTCTACCATCACCTATGTAAGTATAAGCTTCGCAGGAACAGGAAAGCCTGACCAGCAAGTTGCAAGATGCTTACTTCTCCCATCAGCTCCTTGACAACAGGTACGACTCCATTATCTCTTGTAAAGCCCTGGTAGGACATGTTCCTGGCAGCTCTTTGGGTACAGATAAAAATATCCCCATTCACAGTTTCAAAGCCGATGTACTTCATATCTGGCCGAACCCAGCAGTTAGTCAGCCCAAACATGGTCTCTGGTCTGAGTGTAGCAGCCACCAAGAAGGTATTTTTTCCTCTTAGGCCACTGAAGGGGGGAAAGAATTTTATAAGTCACCAAAATAAAAACATTCGGGGTAATTCAGAACATGCTTTTAAGATAATATGAACTTTTCAGTAACGTTTCCTAAGGGATGAAAGTGGGTCATTAAGTTCTTTGTGGGTTTTTTATTTGATTTTTTTTAAAACTCCAATTTGAGTTCCACACAGACTAGTAAATACAGCAGCTCAAAACACAGATGAAGTCTGAAGTGACAGAAATAACAGGGTAAAATTAAATTCTGCATTAGGCAAAAAAACCTGCTTAATTTAATGGGCACTTCTGGCCATAAGATAGAATTTGTAATGGTGAGTAGGTTCAAGCCCTACCTTAATTTTGCAGGATAAGGATCTAACACCTTCATTTTTATTAGCGTATATTCTTGAGGCTCGACACCCTATAATTCACATAAAAAATGCAGCAATCAATATATAACATTGACTCAAGCAGTAAAGAAAATAAATCCTATTCTCTAGTAACCTAATCCAAATGCTATTTAAGGTACTGTTGCTTTCTTCAAAGTAAATCATATTTCCATTGAAACAAATGGCTGTTTACTAAAATGCAGACTGGAGAGAGGTTGTTATTTTATTCCTACGTCCAAAAATTTACTTGTTACAGGCACTATCTCAGCAACACATAAATTAATAACAGTTTATTTGTTTTATTTCAACAGATAGATAATGATGTGATGTACTGATGCTGCTGGCACAAATTGCCAAATAATCACAGTAGGCAGCTATCCCAAAAAATACTATCCATAGCTCAAGACAAATATTTTCAATAAAGAAGTTAATTCAATTTTCACATGACAACTGAGAACTGGTTACTCTGTAAGTACAAAATAAATTCTGCTCCAAGATACAATTCCATTCAGTATTTAAGATCATCAGCAACGCATATAAATGTCAATTGAAAATACTACCTCTCCTGTTTGCCTGTCATGATCCATGCAAGGCTGTCCATCTTTTGGAGAATAAATTGTGTATCTGAAAAAAGGCATATTTTCCTTTAGTAGCAAATATAATAATGAGTACACCAAGCTGGGGGCGGGGGGATAGGGGGTGGGGGGTGTCACAGGGAAGATCTTTATGAAAAAGACACCTCAATAGTATTTTCAAATTTTCCACCTGAACGTCAACATTCAGGTTTTGCAAGAGCTTTCAGTATTGGCCTTATTGTGCTTTAAGTGTGTATCCATGGAAAAACTGAAACAGGAACTTGATCTCACAGTCTGCGCTTGCACAACATGCTACTTTACTGTGTCTAGTTGAGCATTTGAAATGAAAGAATTCCACTTGAACGTGAGTTATAAGCACATTCTAGAGACATGTCGTAGGGTTCCATCTTCGGTAAAACTAAGCTTATCCATATTCACAATAAACTCAAGAGTTGAGCGGCAGGCTTACCGTTTGCCAAACTTGATCTTATTTCTTTCCCTTAATGTAAGATATTGCCATCGTACAAAGGAATCATAATAAGGATTAACATCTGTAGTAATGAAAGAACGCCTCCAATCCACCTAGAAATGTATACGTGTCTCCAGTAAGTAAATAAAGAAATTCAAGGAACCTTACAACAGTAAAACTGTTTTAAAAATGAAAATATCTCTCCAAAAAGATAATGCAAGTGCATTATCACACAAAGGGTGCATGCTTAAGAAAAAACTATGCAATCTGTATGTACATGGTCTTTCAGAGCCGAGATGCCAGAGTCAAGGCCCCATCTACTGACTGTGAATTTGAGAGGTTTTAGAATAGTTTTAACCAGCTGCTCAAGTTAAATTTCAGCACAACTCATTTCATAACCTCTACCTGTCTTTATTTTTAAAAAAAAAAATCTGTTGTCAGAAGGACAAGTATCTTTATTTAATATCACATCATCACTCTTCCTAATATACTATCAATACTAACTACAGAACAGTTATTCAATCTGGAAACAAGAAGTGAAAGTCATAATTTGTTTATTAGATTCTTTTTTCCAGTTGTGGTCACTGCATAGGGTATAAACACTATGTAAGAAAGCACTTAATTATCACTCAAGACTATTAAAAGTTTAAAATAATAATTCCATAAATACCAAAAGTATTTATGGAATATTGTTGGTATTATGCTGAAAATAGTCTCAAAGGAGAAGCCACATATTCATAAACATAGTAACAATACATATATGGCTGCTTCCATCACTGAGTTTTAGATTTCAAACAGTTACCTTCAATCCCATGCTTTTCAGATCCTGCACAGCAAGGGGAGGGAAATAATCCAGCCAATGCTCAGCTTCAGAAAAGCTGACTACTTCTTCATCAGAAAGACCCAAAGACTTCATGATTCCCCACTGGTATTTGGAAGAGCCCGTCTTGGCAGCAGCCTTACTCTGAAAGGACAATTGTGATTAGGAAAAATTGCACATTCTTGTATTCATGACAGCTTTATATGCTGGAGAGCATTCTTCTCCATTAATCTTATGGTTTCTATTTCAAGCTATACAGATTCCATATATTCGAGATATATTCCAGATGTTACTGATTAGAGTTTCTGATCTACACCGTTTCTAGCTTGTATTCAACCACACATACATTACCCCCTCATCTTTTCAATGGTTACATGCTTAGATCTACCCAACACATCTGCAGAAAGGGCGTCATGACAAATGGGCAAGAAATTAGCAGTTTGCCAGCGGCCTAGTCAAACAAATAGGTGTTTTTACCACAAAAAGACAGAGCAGCCCTGCACTATATCCGTGTATCAAAAACCTTTTCTGCTGTTACTTTGCTGGTATTACTTACTCCAACTTTTGTACTTCGAATACTTCTCTACCCAACAGCAACTTACTACCTGCAAGAGTAGGCAAGATCACATCTTCCATTGATGTAGAGCAGACAGAATCCCCAATCTAATGCTTCCAGTGTAACAATCTCTTTAGCATACATAAACAACACACCAAAAAACATCTCTAAGTTTTTCCTAGACTTGATTCTTCTCTTTGCTTTATGATAGTCCCAAAATCATAAATCTCATTTAAATACCTGATAAGCCAATACAGACTGGATGATTTTACTTAGCTCATCTAACCAGAATAGGCTAGATACCAATTTACAAGAAAATAATCAGAATAGTAGCTATATATATCCCCTACCTCTGAGAAAGCAGGGTTATTTCCTACAACTTGTTTGTGAATGCTTTGTGCAGAAAAGGAAAGAAAAAAAAAATCAGAGTATTACTCTGGATGATCTCATTTTTCTCAGGAAACTACTTAACAATGCGCCAGTTCTCCATTAAGATTTCATGCATTAAAATGGTATCTCTGAAACCATGCAGTGGATGCATTTTTTCAAGTCTACCTCAAAAGTACCCAGCTACCTTGGAAAGAAACAATCAAAATATTTGTATTGCAGGTTTCTCTAAGTGTGAAGGAGGAAAAACCCTGAATGCATACTTCGAAGCTTTGAGAGCACAGCTACCAATCCAGAAAGCCTTTAAAATCTTACCTTTCTGCCTTTTGCTTTGTCTTTGATGGTAATTTCTTTTTTAGCAGAACTGTCTTCCTCTTCTTCCTCCTCATCAGGAAATTCAGGTGGGCAGCCATATAATTCCATTTCTCTCTTCAGCTTATCCGCACAAGCCTGAACAGAGTTATTCATAGTCTATCAGCACTTTTCCTCAATCATAGCTAATGAGTGCTTTTTACTGATGACACTTCGTATTTCACTACAATGCTTTGAACTTTTGCTGGACATGGCATTAACTTCTAGGAGATCTTGCAATTTCAAGAATGCCTGCCGTGGCAGGAAGAGATTTATAGCAAGGATCTTCTTGCAAATCAAAAAACACGATAGGTAAACTTAGTTTTAAAGCATTTTATTTTCTAGAAACTGGTAACATACAGTTCAAGCACAACAGATCTTTTCTACAAATTCAGGTTCCAAATCACACTGTCTTGATGAATTTTTGAATAAATTAGCGTGATGTTCAGGATGGGCAGTAAGTAACGCTCAAAGTACTCTAAAGTATAAGAAACATTAGAAAAACCTCCCGGTAACTCAAAACACCTTACCTTTATAGGCATCCCAGTGCAGTGTAGACCAAATGGAAACAAGCAGTTCTTTCCCTTTAGCCTCTGGTACCCAACCGCAAACTATAAAGTGGAAAAATGAAACAGATGAAACAAGAACAGCATAAGGCTGAACTAGCGCCCTTCTCAAAAAGTAATTGCAATTCTTCCTTTAACATGAAACCACTTGAGAGAGCGCTGAGTGCAGTCAACAGCATCTAGGAAGCCAATTAATGGAATGAAGGTGAAACTAGACTTGGTTATCAGGTCTGCCACTGCCTGTCTGCTTAAGTACAAGTTTTCCTGATTTTCGGAGGGCTGTTTTTGACTAGAGAAGAATGGGTGCAATGGAGAGATCAATTTTCTGGAGTCCTATCCACTAGCCTCAAACCTGTTAACACCCAGGTATCAGGGCACAGTAATCACAAACAAAAGAGAAAGTTTTCTTGTGAAGTTTGCGCCATTTAGCAGCACCTCCTGAAAATCTTGGCAAATCTGAACAAACGAATAGAGGAAACACCTGTAGTCTATGTCTCCTAGAATTAAAAAAAAAAAAAAGCGATCAGTGGCATTTCTCTTCAATCAGCAGTATTTCCACTGAATATATGAGAAAAAAGAAAAGTTTGAGTCAGTCATTACAGAATCTATAAAATAATTAACAAGGTATTCTGTTAGCTCAAAACTTAACTACAAAATTGGCTTTTGTTCTAGAGTAGTATGTGAAGGTATTAGCAAAGCAAAATGCTTACCTCACATTTAGATAGAGAAAATACGTGTCCCAGATGAAGGCGGCCATTCATGTAGGGATATGGAAAGGTAACAAAGTACTTTCCTTTGCTGAGAAGATATTCAAAGAAATAAAACACATAAATAGCTTTTAAAATAACCATCAGAAGATGCACAAGTAAAACAGTTAACTGATACGTTCAGCTATTATCAGCCCAAAGTGGCATTAAAATATTTCCCCTGCCCATAATGAGGTTTTGATTTTAAAGAACGGATACAATAACAGGTTTTAGCATCTTAAAAAAAAAAATAATTAAAAAAACACAAAAGAAAAAGCCCCCATAGGACTGACACCACAAAGAGACTTTGAAATAGGGATAACATCTTCCCAAAGGTAACAGATTTTAATCCTGGTTCTGTAAATTAATTACTGCAAAGACTTAAGTCATGTATTTACTCTCCCACTGGCTCAGTTCAGATTTTTTAGGGGCACACTGTAAATAATTACTCACTTCACAGGATGCATTGTTGCAGGATGTTTTGAATACATACTGTGTTGCTGTAACCTGACCTCTCAAAGCAAGTTAAGATAATTTCCAGATCTTCAGAACATTGTAAATTTCTACCTCAACCTTTGCATTCTACTTGGTGCCTTGTCTTTTCCCTTCAGATGCTACTGTTGATGTATAAACATGCATAAATAAAGGCCAAGTCATTTGCTCACTTGCAAAATATTACAATATAAGCAGCTGCCACTTGTTACATCACTTTAGTTATTTGTTTTGTAGGAAAGTCAATCTAAACCAAGATAATAACTAACCTCATATTGCCAAGGTCACTGCTTTTTCAGTCAGAGACCTACCCAAACAGCTAATGCTGTTCCACCAGGAAGCCCCTCTCTACACTGCAAAGAGTATCAATCCTATTGATCCGAGAGGAATCAGGCTCCCAAGCACGCTAAGCATTCCCGGGTTCTGTCTTAAATTTCTCAGCGTTACTCTGGGGCAGAAATAAACCCTAAACAGGCTCTCTTAACCCCACAGCACACTCCCCTCACCCATGAAACACTTCCTCCTGCCAGCAGCTTTGCTCCATCCCTTCCTCAGGCTGCCACCTGGTCCTGAGCAAGCAGCAGCCAAGGCAGCCCAGCAGCCATCCCTGCACCAGTTCAGTCCAGCAGCACCACACGGACCACCAGCCAACCCGTCCCCACAAACAAAGGCATGCAACAGAACATTAAAGCTTGCATCTGCTCAGGCATCACAGCAGACTATCTGCCACATGGGAAGTGAAGAGTTCAAATTCATGCTACACATGCCTGCTAGTCCAGAAAAACCCATTTCAGAAAGCTGAGAACAATTATGAAACCAGCCAGGTGGGAGAAAATGTAAACAAAACAATAAACACCTCCTATAATCAACAGACAGCAGCTCAGGAATATTGCACCACACAACCAGAAAGCCATTACCGAAGCAAAATATCACGTTGACCAAAACCAGCATAAATTAAAAGAATGCTCTATAAACAACAACAAGAAAGTCCTTAACTAACAAATAAGAAAAACAAGGTAAAATTCACAGCAGTTCAAATGAATTAGAAGCGACAAATACTAAAAAAGAAAGGGGGAAAAAAACATAAAACCTCAGGACTGTTTCTGTGATTCACACACAGATGATGTCAACAAGGGTGTTTTTTCTTTTACTTTAACAAAGTAAAAGACCAAAGATAATCCTACCAATGGCATTATTATGGGGAAACAGCAGAAAACAAAGGGATGGTCCAGATGCAGTCCCTCTTAGAAACACAGTAAATTACATTAACAGAGGAAGCTTCAAGCAAAGCAGCAGAATAGTGCTTCTTTGGTCAATAATGAATGCAGTGACTGGAACTGAAGTTAGAGAACTTCTTATGGAGATAATAATTAATAAAAAAAAGTCAGAACATTGTTGTTAGCCATTAAAACAATCAAAGATGATCTGTAGTAGAATTCCATTCTTATTTAAATAAAGGTTAATTTTTTCCTAGGGAATCTCCTCTGGTTCAAACCAGAATTATGTCAAAGAATTTATCAAATTAGAGTTTTGGAAAAGGCCAACCACATTATAAGTCATCTCTCCTGGTCCATTTTCTTTGAATAACTGTGAATTTTAATAATGATACAGATATTCCTGCTATCACCTCCTAGGACTGAGTTTTGCATGAACAGCAACAGATCTCTTACAGCAGTTCCATCGACATCATAGTAGAGCTCTATCCCAACATAAGAAAAGACATTTTCTTATATAAAGCCTTTTCCTGCTACAGGATGAAATCCCACTGTGACTATATAAGGACTGACCGTGGAAACTTTCTACCAGCATCATCTCTCCCTTCTAGGGTAGCTTTTAGTAGTATTAGCTATTTAATAAACATTGACAGAAATTTAAGATGAGCTCTGAAATCAGTACATGGCATTTACCTAGAAGCGTAAGAACATTGTTTCAGCAAATCAACTTTTTCTCTATTTAGAAGGTGGTCACATGTTAGCATAATGAACACTGAAATTTCATACTAAATTGCTTTATGTTGTCAAGTAGTGGGTCAGTTTCAAGTCAGAAATTAAGTATTAATTGCAGCCTTAAATTTCAACCTGTAAGACAGTGAATACTTAAACCAAAGATTGCATTTCTTTTCAGTAAAGAAAAAAAGCGTGAGCAACACACCCCCACACAACAGTTTTTATTACACCTCCTAATTTATCACTCAAATCTTCTGACCTATTTGGGTCCTTCACTCTTTACTCAGTTCTGGGACTAGTTTTGCTGGAGCTGCACATAAACAGAAGTGCAAACCAAAACTCTTACAACAAACAAGGTAGCATGACAAACCTCTGCAATATAGTTCATGCTCGAAAAGAAATCACAGCACCTCACCTGAGGAGCAGTAATGATCACACGGCTGACCCTCATCCACTCCTACACAAAGTAAAACAGGTTGGCCTATACCAGAACCCAAGATACTTGTTTAACAATTTTCTCAGCAAAGCAGAACAAGCCCTCCCACAAGTAAGGGCACAGGCATCACATTGAGAAGCCTCCTCCGTATCAAACAGTAGAAGTCACTCAAGAGAATCCATTTTTAACTGCAAATACCAAGGAATACATCCTGCTGGAACTTGGCCAACATACGTACACCACTGCTTCATGTTGTCAGATATAGAAATGGCAACTTAATGCATAAGCACCTCCAGATAATCCAAGAATACTACTCATTCAAAAGGGGCTACATTTTTCCCTCCTGGGTTTTGAAGAAAAAAGTTCCCTTGAAAAGATACTTCAAACAGTTAAAGATAAAGCCTGTAAAAACAACAAAAAAAACCCGTAATAATACCTCTTTTGGTTCTGTCTACCTGAAGCATCAATCTCAAAGACTCGCTCATCATCCCACTTTTGCTGGATCTGTTTTTCAATTTTCTTTAGGAAATCAACTTTTGCTGTCCCTTTACGTTCCTGTTAATAGTAAGAAGAAAAGTCTGACTGAATGGGTCAACAAATACAGAATTGTAATACATTCAGACCACTCCTGAACTGCTTTTGCTATGGGCAAGCATTTCTCTGGACTCTGTAACACTGAAGCATAACATCACAACGGAGCATCATTAAGGTGATCAATGACTGGTCTGTGCAGACCTGTATACTTGAAATTCAGCCTTCTGAAACAAGATCTAAGATCTGTAAGGAAAGGGTTAAAAATCTTTTTCCAACGCAAAGTGCTCTACAGTAGTCAACATAACACACACTACCAAACTCGATCATCTTAGCAGTAACTAACAAACCTGGCAGTGTCTGAATTGAGGAGGTAGAAGTGGACATAAATCATTAGTGGAAAAAAAAAACCAAACCAGAATTCGGTTTTTGTTCCAGACTCTTCATAAACCCCAGGTAATGTTCCTTCATCTTGCTTTACATTAAGTGGGAATAGCACTCCCTATGCCAGAAGACTGTCATACAACCATACTCTAACTATAGTTTGCAAAGAGAGTTCTTCAGGTAAGTACAAAGTGTGAAATATTCCTTCTCTTTTATCATGTAACATACTGCAGGCATTAAAATATACATGCACTACAGATCCCAGTGATAAAGCTCAACATGCACAATGCTTGAGGGCATGGGTTTATTTCCCCAAGATCAAGGCACTACTAAAGGTATTTGGGGCAGAAGTTGTGCCTACTTTTACTCATACAGGCAAACAGAAATCTGATTAATAATAAAAGTATTATAGCAAACCTCAAAATGCCTTTAAAAGAAAAATAAAGATGCTACAAGAACTTAACGAAAGGCTCTAACTCAGGCCAAGAAGCATAATCACTAGTCTTTTCTTCCCCCATGGTACTGAATCATTCACCTTAGCACGGCTCTATCATTTCACTAATTATTACGTCACCTATAAAAGCATGAAACCAGCTGCAGAAAGCAGCTCGGGCTTTCAAAGCGTAAGTTTCACAGAAACAGCGCCCGCCGACCCCGGCGGCAGGGGGGCTCAGGGCCACCCGAGGGCAGCTGAGGGGGCCGCCTGGCTCCCGCCGCGACCCTCCCAGGGCCCCGGGCCCGGGACCCTGTTCCCACAGCCCCGCACACCGCCGAACGGCGCGCTGAAACGGGCCGGGCCGCCCGCCGCTGGGATGGGGGGAGCCCGGGCACCAGCCCCGGCCAGCAGCCAGCCACAGGCCAAGGGACGGCAGCCTCCGGGCGGCCAGCCCCGGCCCCACCGCTGAACCGCGGCCCCAAAGCGGGGACCCCGCGGGCAGGGCCAGGCAGCCAGAGCCCTCACTCAGCCTCACCGCACAGGGCCCAGCTGCCACAGCCACTCACCGCCATGCTGCTGGGCCGCCGCGCCCGACGGGAAACAGGCCGCGCCGCGGCCGGGCCGTACCAAGGCGGCGGGGCGGGGCCGGGCCGTACCAAGGCGGCGGGGCGGGGCCG